>JAQQTO010000062.1:69755000-69987500 GCA_029884595.1 Ormosia semicastrata
GTAACAACTATTTTAATTTCATCTTTTTTATCTATCATCTCCTATGGTTAGTGTTTATTACAATGACGTCCTTATTATTTAAGAAATTACTTATACATCTCTTACTTTATTATTTTCAAGAAAATTTTGTGTAATGTCCGTACATAAAGTAAGAAATGTATAAGTAATTTTGTAAACAAATAAATATATTAAAATGTAATAACTATACATAAAATAAAAAATGTAAGTATAATTTTTTAAATAAAAATGTCATTATAATAAGTACTAAACTTAAAAGAAATTATTATAATTAACCTTTTATCTTTTAATAAATTAAACTATTGACAAAAATAATTGGTGCGAAGGGGAGGCCAAGGCCTTTCACGCCCCCTTAATTTTGTCTCTATTTTTATGGTCACGATGAAATCCCCAAGTTCTGATTTTTTTAAAGGAATTAAATTATTTTTTTAGAGAAAATCTTTTAATTAGGCCACACAATTATAGAGTGAATGATTAAAAAGAATTTTTATGGTCAATATGAAATGCATGAGTTCTGATTTATTTTTTAAAATGGAATTAAATCATTCTTTTTAAAGTAATTTTTTAAATTAGGCCACATAATTATAGAGTAAATGATAATTGTATAAAATGTCATGTATTTAAAAGAGAAAATTTGATGGCCCCCCTGAAATCCACGAGTTCTGCTATTTCCTGACAATCTCTACTCTATTATTATTAGTTTTAGTTCAAACAGCATCACAAATAATGTGATGAAAAATCTACTTCTGTTGTACCGTATACTATTTCCTTTCATATTTTCTTAATTGAGAAATTATAATTATTTTTTATTATGAAATCTTCTCTTTTTTAGTTGTTAATTTTTTTTATTATTACTTTATTATTACTTTTTAGTACAAGCACAAGCAGCATCACAAACAATGTGATGAGATCCTCTGTTGTAAAAGACAAAAAAATTGAATATCATGTCATTATTCTGAACACGAAAATGATGCTCCATAAATAAGGTAAGTACCCCACACATCAGGCAAGTAGACTAAAAGCTGCGAGTATTTATTATTATTAGCACCTCGTACTCGTTGTTCGGTGAACGATTGGTTGGCCCAAGTTACTCCGTAAAAGGAACGTCAGATCACATTAGTTGATGGAAACAAAAGCATGGGAAAGTTTTGGTTGCAAAATTGTATGTAAAATATTTTTTGACATGTGTTACAGTTAGTGTGACATATTAAAAATGTATATGTATCATAATACAATTTTACATATGTTAAAATCAAGTTTCAAATCTCGTTTTGAGTTGGATGTAGCAATTGCAATAAAATGGTCGCGGCGGCCTCCATTTTCGATTCAATTCGCGATATGATTGAGTTTGAAAATCATGCGTGACAACCGCAATAGAATGGTGTTGCGGCCACTACGAATGAGTCGTAATGGTGTTTCAGTCGCAACGCTCTTCCGTTCTGATTTTCTCATTTCCAACATTGTTCCTTTCAATTTTCCTCAATATAAAAAGTGGAAAACATACACCAAATCAATCATAACAAGAGGCTAACCTCTTGAGGGACTCAGATACCCATCTTGTGCTCTGTTGAAGGAGCTTCTGCTGTCGCATCTTTGGTTCGCCTTTGTTTCGTGATCTTTGATTCAGATCCCTAGTGGAGGTGTGGCCGTGGAGTTCTGTTCTTCTTTGATTTGAAGTTGCAGGGTTGCAGCAACTCAGCCCTAAGTTAACCCATTCAATCCATAGTTGATTTATGTCTCTTAGAGATGATTTATGTGTGGGTGTTGCTGTGGGTGAGTGGGTGTTGTTGTGGGTGTTACTTTTGCCGATGGGTGTTGCTATGGTGGAGGCGTGGAGCTGCTACTGTGTCGTGCCCTGGCTGTGGCTAACTTGAGCTCGAAACAGAGGAGAGGAATGAGAGAAGTGGGAACAGGAAAGGGGAAGGAAGGTCGTGGGTGAGCTCGAAACAGAGAGCAAGTGAGGGAACAGGAAAGGAAAGAGGAGAATGGGAGGAGTGAGGGAACAAGAAAGGAAACGGGAGAATAGGAAATTTAGAGGAGTGAGGGAGTGAGAAACAAAGGAGGGAGGTGAGAATCTGAGGGTGAGAAACGGAAATTTAGGGAAAATGGGAAAAAATGTAAGAGAAACAAGAAATTAGAGAGAAAGGGGAAAATTTGGTTAGGGAGAGGAAAATTTGGGATTGTAGGAAGAAAATTAGAGATTTAAAATAGGAAATTGAGCGTGAGAGAAAAAAAATTGTGTTGTAAATTTTTAGATAAATTTAAAAAATTCTAAGAATTAAATTAAAATTTACTTTCAATTAACTTTTTAGTTAACAAATTTTAGGATTTAGCTTGAAGTATATGTTATAATATTTAAGTTTTAATTATATAATTTATCATTGATTTTTTTTTAAAATCAATTGCAAACACATATTTGTTTATATGTAGGTTGGTTTTGGATATAATTTATTACTTTTGGATATCTCTTATTAATGAAAAAATTATAAATTATTAGTTATGATATATTATACAATAAAATAGATAATTTAATCTAATTTGTGTCAAGTTATGAAAGATTCACACTGCAGCGACCGCAATCCGCATTTCAGCACTCACAATGTTCGTAATCACAAAAATCACAAAGCGACCGCGACCTCGACCGCGACTGCAATTTTAAACCTTGGTTAAAATTATATTTATATACTTAATGTTTTATTTGGTATCTCATCTTTAAAAGGAAAGAAAAGAAAGAGATGGAATGATGTGATTCTTCCTTTGTTTGGTAAGATTTTAAGAAGGGAGAGGGAGTTAGAAGGATTTTGTATCCATGCCCTACAAGTTTTATATCCTTTCCTTTAAGGAAGAGAAGAAAAATTTGTGTAAATTTTATCCACATAAGTTGTATAGGTTAAATTAATCAACAATTGATATATTATTATTTTTAACATAAATTTATTATATACACAAGAATCTATATAATTATTCAAATGTTAATTAATTTGGTCTATTAGTTGTGTGGATAAGGTCAATTCAAGTATTTCTCAAGGGAAGAGAGTGAATTTTGAAATTTTTTACTGAGTCCTACTAAAATTTACATACATCACTATTCATTTATATACATTTCTATTCTTTTTTTTATTTTTATGAAACCAAACAAAGGAAGAAAGTTTTTTTTTCTTTTCCATTAGATGATACTAAACTAAAGAAAAAAACTTCTCTATTTCTCTCTTCCTTTCTTTTTATTTTTTATTATATTCATTTCTTTTCTTTTTTTCTCCGTCATACTATACAGAGCCTAAGGTAAAAACTTCCCACCGAAGAATCTCTCACAAAAGCAGACAAAATTCCAGTAAGGGAAAATATACTTTATGAGGTATGAATATAATTCCATTTTTGGTACAAGAGATATGAATATAATTCCATTTGATGTAACAAATTCCTTATACAATTTTGGGCCAGGTGATGGTATGAATATAATTTAAATTGTTTTAAAAAGACTTATATGAGTATGAAAATAATATGTGAATATAAGTTCATGTAAAGAGAAATTTTTAGCTATTATTAAAGTAAGATACTTCTTTTATTCTAATATTATTAAAAGTGTTTTAACTTTGTTATGGGTGTTATTATTATTTTTACTTTAATTATATTTTTAATATTATAAATTTATATTTAATGATATAAAAAGAGAAAAATATTTACTCTCTTCTTAAAAATTCTTAAGTATTTTTCGAATAAGAAAAATGTCGTACTTTATATTATTAAGTATATATACCATATCAATTATGTTGTGTAAGTAACTATTCTCTTTCACTTTAATTAATTACATTTTTAATATTATAATAAAATAACTTATTGGTACCATTATAAGTGAGATATTACATATTTAATAATTTAATAATACTGAATAAACAAATCTCTTATTATAGGGAACACGAAGCACCAAAGACACGCCTAAAAATTTTTCTTGCACAAGTGTGTGTCTATATATATATATATATATATATATATATATATATGAAAATGTTTATCTCATTATACTTTTTTCTTATAACACTTTTTTATCATTTTTTTATAATTATGATTAAATAAAATAATAATAATAAAATAATATAATCAATAATATGAGAAATAATAAAAAAGTTATATGAAAAAAATGTAATAAAAATATGATTGTTTATATATACGGAGAGAGAGAGAAATACTAAATCCCAGGAATGTCATTTCGTAGGACAACGTACGAATGCATAAAATAAGATTGACTGCATTTGTCTTTTATAACTACTTTTTCCAACATGTTTCTAATTACAATTTGTTACAAGTTTATTATCGTTGAACAGACATTCGTGAATCTTAAACGAAAACAAATTCATGGGACATAGCACCATTCAATAGAATAACACAAGGAGGAGAGGAAAATTGCATACTTACGTGACCATGATCTCCAAGATTGACAACAAAAGCACCCTCTACAGGCTGAACGGTGATCCTTGTCTTACCATTGTCCCTGGTAGCCTGAAGCCCACCCACCTGGTCTTGAAGCAGCAGGGTAATGGTGCCAGGATCAGTGTGTCGCTTCAGTCCAAGTGTAAGGTCCGGTTGCGGGCATTTCGGGTAGAAATTGACCTCAACCTTCTAGTCCATAGCAACGCAAGCCTTGGTCAGAGCCTCTTTCTCTAACCCCATTGCCTCTGACAACACCTCCAACAGCTTACATGCCAAACCCATCAGCTTCTCGCTGTATTGCTCTGTCACCGCTTTGCACCCTTCTGGCTTGTCTGGCCACCTTGAATAGTCCCTATGTCTGACTGGGTATGAAAAGTATGTCACAATCTCTCTCCAATCCTGCACCGCTTCTCCCTGTTCAAAAAATCATATTCACTACATCACAAAGCATGCCTCCTCAACTCAAGAAATGGTATAATAATTAACACTTTAACGTTCACCGTCTAATGGTGAATGAGAAATTATTGCATGTTGTTATTGTAATTTTAGGGTTTTGTTAACAAATTTTTTTAGTATTCATTAAAGAAATTAAAATAAGAAATTTTAAATAAAAATAAGATTTTCAATATATGAAAAATTGAAATATTTTACTCTTTTTATTTAGAACATTATATTTTGACTGATACTTATTAATAAAATCTTTAATTTTAATTTAGCAACTTAAAATTTATATAAATTTATTTAAAATAAAATATTTTATGGGCGTGCATTAATTATTTTTAAGGTCTTTTATTATTGTATGAATATTTTTATTAATTTTAATTTTATAAATAATTTTTTAATATTTTACATCATACCTTTAAATAATAAAATTATAATTAAATTTAGAATTATAATATTTTATCTTAATTTTTGACAAATCTAAATATAAAATTTAAAATTATGAATCAATTCTAATTATGGAAAGAATTGAATATTTTAATTACAATTCAGCTATCCATATAGACTCTATGATTAATTGTTAAAATATAAAAACCTTTAATCATTATTCATTACTCGTAATTGAAATATATATAGTAGAAACTTTTGTCTAAACTTGAAGTATCTAATTGGATGTATTAGATTAATCAAGACTTAATATTTGTATGAATCTTTATGTTACATAATTAATTTTACATAAATCAATAAAAACATTAAATCTTGATTTAACCTGATGCACCCAACTTTAAATTTAGGTAAAAATTTCTCATATATATATTACATGATCAACACCATGATCAACAACCTGGAAGATACCCCAGTTCTCGCAAGCCTCTACGATCTTTTTGCAAATCTCTGCTCTGCGGCCATCCACCTCGTCGATTCCAGCGAGTGAAATGATTGGGATCCCGTTGCTGAATTGGTTGTAAGCAACTTTTGGGCGCTCGTCTTCGTCCCGAACGAAACTGGACTCGAGGGTCTTTTCTTCAGCCAGATGAGTGAGAGTTTTGGCTGGTGCCATTGTTGGATGATTTGAGTGGAGTTTGTGTTTTTACCCTGGCTATGTGATTTGTTTTGTGTATTCGATGTGAGTGTGTGTAGAATGTTGAGTTTGAGGGATGGGTAAGAGAATGAAAGATAGGGCGTTTATAGTGCGGCGAAGGGGAGGCAGACTGGCAGCTCCAACTTACTTCATTCGACATCGTGATGGAATGCATTTTCAACCATTCAATGTCATAATCACACTGCTACCTAACCCCCTACATGGCCCTATCTCCTCTCACTCACACTGCTACCAAGCCCTCTAGGTTTTCTAGAAACTCTAACGGGCAGTAAGGACGGATCTAGTGGCTGGGAACAAGCGAGAGAGCCTTGGTCCTCCATAGATCCAAATTTAATTAGTAACATATGAAAATTTTATTTAACTCATATTTTGTTTCTTTAAATTTTTATTTTGGCCCTCATAATTTTTAAATAAATAAAAATTAGATAGGTAATTTTTTAGTATGCAAAAGAAAATAGCGTATTGAGCCATTAAATTGTATGTAAATTTATATAGAAAATAATCATATATGATCCTATATAAATTTATGCATTCTAGTGAGGAAAATAAAATTATTTTTAACTATTATTTGCTCTCAACGGTCTATTTTAAGTGTTATTTTGCTAAAAAAAACTTTTTATTTATATATGTCATTTTTGCATATCAATAAAACATTAATTAATTTTTTTCAACTCTGACCTTATACTTTAAAATCTCTCAAGTCTCAACTATTTATGAAAATTGAATGGAGATAGTAACATGAAATAATTAATGGATGAAAATTGAATAAAGGTAGTTTAGTAAAAACTACTCACAACTAAAGCTTTGTTTTGTATTTCTTAATTTTTGCATCTTGCACCAAAACGTCACTTAAAATGAGCCAAAGAAAGTATTTAATAGCCCCGCAACATTTGTTTCCTTGATTCGCCCCTGTCGAGCACTATTTATTTTGGGAAATGATTTTTGTCCAATCCAAATATGTTTATCGTATGTCCACCGTATATTTATGTGAGAGAGATATTAAATCAGACTGTATGTTATTATAATTTTTTCGTGAGATACAAAATGAGTTTGTGAGAGAGTTTGATGAAAGTTAGAGTATTTTGATTGGACGAATAACGCTGCTGATTTATTTTTAGTGATATTTTGGCTTGTAGAAGGGAAAAATTCTTGTACTCCCCTGTCTACCTTTATTTGTCCATTTTGAAAAGTTATTTTATCTTATTTTATCCATCTATTTGAAAAATCAATAAATCATTAGTTATTTTTTTCTAACTTTATCTTTAATATTAATAATAAGTGAAAGAAAAGACTAATACAGTGAATAATATTTTGACTATTTTAATAAAAAGTGATTCAATCAATAAAATTAATTTTACTTATAATTGAGAATTTTTATTGACTTTCTTAATTCTTGTGTAACAACCTTAATAGATAAATAAAAGTGAACAGAAAAAATATAAACTTAAAGTATTTAAATTGTGTGTATTATACCAATCATATAATTAATAAATTATTATTATAATTAATTGATTGCTATAATTAATAATTTAATTGCGTAATCCACTAAACTTGACTGTTATGAAATTAGAGCTAGTAAAATGGGATTGACCCGTTGGGTCAGCCCACCAACCCGCAAAAAAATGACAGGTTGGGTTACGTGTTTCAACCCATTTTTAATTTTAGGCCGGTTGAATATGGGTTGACCCGTCGGGTTGTTTCTCTTTTTTTTTTTTTTAAGTACTATACTTTACTTTGTATTTATGATATTTTTATGAGTATGATAGTAATTTTTTTTTTTTTTAGTTTCTACAAATTGTAGTTTTTTTTTTTTTTTATTTTTATGGTATTTTTTTGTCCTTTCTATACATTTTTTTTAAAAATTTTTAGGGGGGTTAGGCGGGTTAACCCGCCAACTCCACCCTATTTTTCTCATTTTCTCCTTTAGGAGGGCCAACTCGCCAATCAATCCTAAAACGGAATGGATTAGCTCTTCTAACTCATTTCCCAAAACGAGTCAATCCACCTCGCTCCATATTTTGGCGGGTTAAGGGTGGGGCGAAGGGGTCAACCCGTTTTGCCACCTTTATATGAAATCATGCAAAAATTTATGTGTAAAAGGAGTAGATCAAAGTTTTTATCATTTCCGATGTTCCACATGCCTGCATTCATTAGTACGTAAACTTATGCCATTCATGCATTCTTACCAAAAAAAAAAAAACTAATGCCATCCATGAGTGGATATTTTCTCTATTTGTTTAAGAGTTTTATTAGACATCCAACTTACATTGCCCCCTCTTTAACCGACTCAAATATAATTAGAGCTGTTAAAACAGGTTAACCTGACTCATTCGGGTTTGCTCACTATGGGTTAATCCAAAAGTGAGCCACGTTAGATTAGCTCACTTTAGTTATGGGTCAAAAAAATACCAACCCAGCTTAAACCCACCTGAATTGGTGGGTTATACAAGTCGGTTCACCTAGTTTTTTTTTAAACAAAAAATTTACAAAAAAAAATTAATAGAAAATATAGAAAATATAAAAAAAGCAGCACACAAACACATGACTGGTTCATTGGTGGTTCTACTACCCTAACTGCACACAAGAAATTATGGCCAAAAATCCATAATCACTTGGTCTCAATCCTCTCATTTTACAAACCCAAAACATATACTCCATCTTTCTGTTTAGGATCTTTTCAGCTCTCCTCTCTAGGGAAAAGGAAGGATAGAAACACAGAAAAGCCCCAACTTCAATTTTCAATTGTCATAGACTCACGGTTGCTAGGGTTGAGGACTCATGGCGGCTAAGGTTGCTGACTCGATCGCAGTGGTTGGGGTCGAGTAGGTGGCTCTCATTTGTTTGTGTCACTTTCAAAGAATGCCGATGGTTGTCGTGGTGGCTCTACTTCTTTCCTCTATTCACGTTTTGGTAGGCGAATTGGATTAGGGTTTCAGCCCCACTAATAGTGACGGGCTGACAGTTGGCTAGGGCTGGGTAGAAAATATGAGAGAAGGATGAGGCTATATATATATAGGAAGGGGATCCACTTACACCTAGCGTAAATAAAAGGCTTACACCCAATCTTACACCCTCTATTTTATTTTGATCCTATGGCTACCATTTATCTCACTACTAAAAAAAAATCATGTGAGGCTCTAGACTCTAGTTCTCCTATTCCAGTAACACAACCTTCTTCCTCTCGATTTCTTCCTCCATTTTCACTTATTTTATTTTGATTCATTTTCTATAGCAAGTGTGATGAATTGCTATTGAAATCAGAGCAAAACTCATTTCTGCAAAGATCTTCCTAGGATCACAGTGACCAATCTCTTAAGATGCACGCTTCACCGTCTTCCCGACAATCCTAATGCAAAAAGCGCGGCATGAGTAGTATCACCTCCCCGGTGGCTACTCCTCCTCGTTGGATTCCGGCATGGTGATCCCTATATGGGATTACTCACCGCCACTAGTAATCCTTAATTCAATATTCAATCTCAATGTTTTGTCACCTGAGTTAATGCTATTACCTATTGGCTATTTGTTATTTTGTAATTCATTCATCCACCTTCAACGCCAAGCTATTGGTTATTTATTCTTTTGATTAATATTTTTGCCTTTTAAAATTTTTGTTTTTGGCATTTTGATCTTGATCAAGGTTTCATCATCTGGGTTAAGGTTATTCCATCTTTAGATCATAATTTATATCTTTTGAAATTTCTATTTTTACTTTACTCTGAGTTTTGCTTATTCTAGAATTTTTCTTTTTATCAAATATAAATATATAAACTTTAAAATTTCATATGACCATTTTAGAATTAAATAAAAATAAATATATTACCATAGAATCGATATGTTTCTCTGTATCATTGGAGATTATATATATATATAATTAGATATATATATATATAAATATTTATATTTTCTATACAAATTTTACCTTTTCGCTTAGTTATTATCAATATCACTCTGTATATCACTTTTAAACAAGTCCACCATTGATAGCCTTTTTTTCAAATCATTTCAACTTGATATTACTCCTACTGTGCGTAGCTTCATAGTACAAGAAAGCTATACTAAAAAAATAGATAGATTCATATGTTAACTTTTGTTTTTTATTTTCAGGTACAATATCAAATAATGGATTATAATTATATCAATTCATCTAAGATGAATATAGACTATTGCTAGTTCAAATAATTGTGTGGCAGATGAATTAACAAGCTTTGATGCTGTGTCCAAAGATTTAGAAAAGTGTACTGAAAACATTATACCAGATGCAACTATTGTTAGTGAGGAAGTGAGCATTCAGCATTTTGTTGGAATGACATTTGAGTCCATTGAGAAGGTTAGAAAATTTTATAAAAGCATTTGCCAAACAGAATGGTTTTGAGATACGTGCTCGTTCATCAAAATCGAAGTGGTGTATGTTAGTATGTTGTAATGAAAGCCAGCACATAAGGAAGAGCCGTGCAAATAAATAAATTCAGGACAGCATGGGTCAAACTAAAAAAAAGTGTTCAACTTCTCGAGGTGGTTGTCAAGCTTCACTTACTGTTTCGAAAGGCATAGTAGAAACCAATTGGATTATAAAATCTTTTAACAATGATCATAATCATGTCATGGTTAGCCCTAGAAATGTGTCTTATATGAGATGTCATAAAAAGATGAGTAATGCTGCAAAAAGCCTTGTTGAAAAATTTGAAGAAGAAGGCATACCAATTGAAAAGGTTGCTACAATTTTCAATAGTGGTGATTCATCTTTCTCTAATAGAGATTGTTGGATTCATATCAGAAACCTCCGAAAAAAGAATTTAGATGTTGGAGATGCTCAAGCTATTTTCAATTATTGTAAATGAAAGTAGGTTGAAAATCCTAACTATTTCTATGCAATCCAATGTGAGGATGATTCTCAGATGATAAATTTTTTTTGGGTGAATGCTAGATCAAGGTTAGCTTACCAGCAATTTGGAGATGTTATAACATTTGATACCACATATAAAACCAATAAGTATAGCATGACATTTGCCCCATTTACTAGACTGAATAATCACTATCAGTCAATTTTATTTGGTTGTGCTTTATTGCAAATGAGTCTAAGAGTGCTTTTATATGGTTGTTTGAAAATTGGCTTGAGGTAATGGATGGACAGAAACTTGTATCTATCATAACTGATCAGGATTTAGCTATTGGAGCTGCCTTGGCGAAAGTATTTACAGAAACTCGTCATCGTCTATGCTTGTGGCACATTAGAAAGAAGTTTCTTGAAAAGTTAGCACACATATATCACAAAAAATCTATTTTCAAGCATGATCTAAAAGATGCATTCGAGATTCACCAACTATTCAGATTTTTGAAGAAGAATGGAGGCACTTAATGATTAAGTACAAGTTGGAGACAAATGAATGGCTTCAGGGATTATATAAGATAAAAGAATCATGGATACTAATTTATAATAGAAGAACATTCTTTTTCGGGATTAATACTACTCAAAGAAGTGAGAGCATTAATACTTTTTTTGATTATTTTGTCGATGCAACAACCACGCTACAAGAATTTGTGTTAAAGTTTGAGAATGTAGTGATAGCCGCTTGGAGGCAAAAAGAAGGGAAGATTATGAATATAGGCATAAATTACATATCTTGAGTACTAGGTCAAAACTTGAGGAGCATGCTGTATATATCTATACAAGAAATATTTTTGGGAAATTTTAGGATGAACTTGGGAAGATCAACTAATTTACTAAGCAAAAGATTAGTCGACATGGGCCTAAATATGTTTATCAGGTGTCTAGTTGTTATGATGCTCGAGATGCATTCATTGTTGATATAGATTTAGACTCAAAAATTGCTAAATGTGGCTACCAACTATATGAATTTATGGGGATATTGTGCAGACACATACTAGTAATTTTTCAAGCAAAAGATGTTATTCAAATCCCTAGTCATTTCATTTTGCAACGTTGGACCAAGTATGTTAACCAAGATATTGACATTAGTTATACTAAAAATAATTTTGATGCTTAATCTAATACATCAAGGATTTTAAGAAGGATGCATGCACAACATGAAGCAAGCATATTAATTGATCTTGCTGAAGAATTTGAGGAGATATCTAAGTTCATTATTTCAAAATTCGGTCACACTCATAAGACAACTATTGAAATGAAAACAAATTTGCATATTGGTGATGAAATAACTCTTTTGGAGTCAAGCAACAAGAATTTGAACCAGATTCACATATCAGAGCAAGTGTGCAAAGCACCACAATTGACTATTGGAGATCCACATATATCACAAACAAAAAGGAGAAAGAAGGATAAGGGAAATGAGACTCAGAATTGTAGATTTAAAAGTGGGCTTGAAGTATCACTTAATAAATCAGTAGTCAAGAGGAAATGCCACGAGCATGGGGAACATAGAAACAATAGCAAAAGTTGCAAGAAAAAATTCAGAATAATTAATATATATGTAATCATTCTTAGATTTGTTTATATTTTCTTTGATTAATATGCATGTTGCCCGATATATTCTTACATATTATTTATTTATATATGTGACTTTCAATTGTTCTTTGAGGATAGAGTCTACAACATATAAGTTGGAAAATATGTGGGTCTACACATTATGTTGGTAAGTCATTGGTATTTTTTTTTTTTTTTGTGCAGTAAGAATTGATTGCCTTGTGGCAACTATTAATTTTTTGTGCCTAACTAATATGAACCTATAATTGTTAATTACTATATCCAGGCAAAGAGTTAAAGGTACAAATTATGCCTTAGAAAGCATCCACAACTTTAGAGAGGCAGTGCTTAAATTATGGGAAGCTGACAAAAAATCAAAAGTTCCTTACCTTGGCAAGCTTGCCGTGGAAATATATATAATTGCTTAGGAGTCCTTAATTTTGAATATTTTATAATTAGCAAAGTATATTTTGTTTATGGAGTAGATATTTTACAGCTTAAAACTTTAATTTTATTACTCTTATTGTCTTTAAGATTCTTGCAGTTTAAGCTTATTTTGGAGGACATTTTCCTCTTCTTTGTACTTCTATTTTTCCTCTTAACATTTTTTATTAATGAAAAATTATCTTTATTTAAAATTTTAGTTTGATAATTAACTCGTATAGAATAACTTGTTAGAGGTGATGTGATAACATGTATAATTAGGATATATTTTATTTCTCATGTATCTAAATTTGAGTTCGTTCCATAAATGTCTAGCAAAATGAACTTTGAAGCATGTAATTATCAACTCTTGAATATGGCTTGAAAGGCTATTACAATAATGAGCAATACGAGACTCAGTTAGAATGACCAGTAAATCAAATTGATGGTAACCAAACGTGTACTATGTATTGCATGTGTAGCCAACTAATTTTCTATGCCACAAATCACGCAGCAATATATCTTTCCATTGCCCCAGAAACATGCTTTGTCGGAATGGCTAGTAAATCAAATTGATAGTAACCACACATGATATTAAATTATTAATACTAATATTGACAAAATCTCTTTGGTGCGGGTAAAATATACTAAGAGCAAATGCACTCTATCGCCAAGTAATATAGGACTTGAATCCCAGTTATCGATCCCACGAGGAATAAATGGTAATTACTAGATTCGCTAAACTCTTTGTTATCCAGAAAAACAAAAGTGTATGACGAAATTCAAGATAAAATCAAAATAAACAAATAAATAAAAATAATGAACAATTAAACAAAGAATAGATAATCGATGAGAGAAAGACCAAGGCACAAAGTTTACTTGAATCTAATTATTCAGATTTTCTTTCATTTATGATGTAAGATAATTCTTTTGTCAATATTCTCTTACTTACTATTGAACCCTAATGGTCATGGATGGAATAATATTCTATTGCTAAATTAAATCACCTATTTGGTCATTTAGTTAAATTAATTAAGAATGCATTAAGTTTCAATTAGAGAGATGAACCAACATACATGTCAATTCCATTAATAAGAAAATTAATGTTTAGTCATTCACCAATCTAATCCTAGGCTTATCACATAGATCCACTCATTGAATGCGGATGGTCACCAGTCAAACAATGAATTAACACATGCCAAAAGTGATCAAGTTATGATAAGAATGCAAGCAATATGATAAACCCTAAAGAAATTATCTTAATCAAATTAGAAATCAAACCCAAATAATTAGGAAAACAAGATCCCCCATAGCCCTGGCTATGGGTTTAGCTACGCATGTTCAATACAAACAAACCCATATCAAGATACAAACCCATGGAAAGAAAACCCAAAGAAAGGGGAAACTAGAGGAAAAGAAAAATCAAAACCCTTTTTATGGAGATTATGATCTTTAAGCCTTCAAGAATCGAATCCTCACTTCGAAGT
The DNA here is from genome assembly GCA_029884595.1 of Ormosia semicastrata. Taxonomy (NCBI): domain Eukaryota; kingdom Viridiplantae; phylum Streptophyta; class Magnoliopsida; order Fabales; family Fabaceae; genus Ormosia; species Ormosia semicastrata. Next base: position 69,769,342 of record JAQQTO010000062.1, read on the forward strand.
CATCCTCCAAGGTTTGCTACCGCAAAATAACTCTCTCAGGATTAGGAATTTTCTATGTAATGTGTTCAATGTCTGTCTATCTATGTTGAATTTGGTGTAACTTTTCCCATTTATTGAAATTCACGTGCTCTGATACGTAATCAGCACCTAGCCGCTCAGTTCTGAATGCTTGGGCGTTCAGCCACTTAAACCAGAATACGCTGCTACACGTTGTGCGTTCAGGCGCTCCTCACCCAATGCTCAGGCGCTGAGATACTAAATCAACGCTACTGCATACACTTTGGGCGCTCAAGCGCTCCAACACCAGTGCTCAAGCGCTGGATACTGATGTAAAATTCCACTTTTTCTAGCTCCTTTGAACGTCAAATCTTTTCCAAGTGTAATTACTTGACAAAAAACACAAAAAACACTTAATAAAAAAAATCAAACAATAGTAAAATATAACAAAACTTACGAACAAAATTCAATAAAAATAAATAAAATGAAAATGAAAAACCAAGGAATTGAACCATAAAAATGTGACATGTTGATGGTTCATCAACTGCCCCACACTTGAGCTTTGCTTGTTCTCAAGCAAAGAATAGGAATTAACAATAAGATCAAACTCAATATCAAGAAACATGAATCAAAGGAAAATTCCACAATTTAAAAATAAAGTTCAACAATCAAATCCAATCAAGTAAGATCATTTAACACTTAAACAATTAGAGGCTTGAGTCTAGCTTGCAACTGTTCTTTTTACCAAATATCTGATATCACTTATCTTTCCACCGCTCAAGTGTTTAAAGGACAAAGTGATCACTCAAATTTCTCTTGAAAAGTGCAATATCATAGGCTTGCTTATCAATCTCGTCTTTACTTTCAAGTTCACATACAACATAAGAATCAAAAAGACTTTCCTTTGGTTGTAACAAGGTCAAGGGTATAATGGAAGGTAGGAAGAAAGGATAAAATAGGGGTAAAGAATGCTCATGGATAAATCAATACAAAGTAAAATCTGGCTGAAAAGATGACAAATAGAATATAATGCACAAAGATATAACAAATTCTCACTTCTAACCTAATATTCTCATTATTCTTCACCAACAATTCTTTTCTTTCTTCTTTTTCCATATTTTATTTTTTTATTTTTTTCAACTTTTTTTCTTCTTTTTTTTCATTTTTTAACCCTTGAAAACAAAAATAACTTTTAATGACTTCTCAATTAACACATCAATTGCTGCAAAGAATCCAACCTGATTATTCAATTGGGTATTCAAAGAAATCAATTTTAAGCTCAAATGGGGTAACTAAGAGATTTTTTTTATCAATGCAACTCTGGAAGTTAAGAAAGAATTAAGCCTAATTACCTTAATCATATTCAAGTCTGTATATAAATCATTAAAACCTCAACAAGATATCAAAGCAAGTTCTAGTGCACATCAATCAAGAGAAAACTCACTCCAGAAGAAAAATAGGATTTTGTTTATGAGAAATCCAATCATTAAGGCTCAAAACTCAGTTTCTGACTAAGTTAATAAAGAGAATAAAAGTAAGCAGACATGACTAATTTTTAAATATGATGTTAAATTTCACTTTGCTTCATTGAAAAAAATTGCTTCACACATTATCAACTCATGATCAATGGAATTCCCTTTAAAACATATCTCTATCAGCTCAGAATAAATCAAGACATCAACACACAATTCCAGCTTAATTACCAGCAATACTCAAGTGCTCATCAAAAAAAAAATTTTTGTACAAAAATTGTAAAAGTACCCCCCACACTTAAGATAAACATTATCCTTAATGTGGAAGAAAAAGAAATAAAAGGATAAAGAAAAGAACAACACAACCTGATGAACAATGACATAATACTAGGCAAAGGAGAAGCACAAGAGTTAGCACTGCAGCAGAACCTGAAAAATCCCAAAACATATGAGTAGCATCTGAAAGAAAAACAAAAATAACAAAAATAAGATAAATAAAGAAGAAACACAGGTTGCCTCTTGTGAAGCGCTTGATTAACGTTATTAGCTTGACGTTGCCTTTCATTCAGATAAATCAAGGTGGCTTAAAGAAAGAGAAATAGGATGACGCCTTCTTCTTTTCAAAACAGTGCCTCTTCCTTTCGTCAATGGCCTTGGGATTGCTTCCTCCAGCATTTTGAACTTGACAAGAGCTTGGCTGTCCCAATTGCGCCTTAACTCCACTAGGCCAAGGTGGTCGCACACGATCAACAGATGAAGGACCAATTTGTAATGGAACATGAATCATAAGAGAACCTTTATCTGTTTCAGCAACTTGAGTTTCAGGAAGATCAATATCAATATTATATGATAGCGGGGGGTCTTTGATAGCTAAGGTTTCCTGCTTCTTAGCTTGAACAATATTGATAGGGGCACAAAGATTTGACATTGGGGAAGATTTAGCCTCCTGTAAGATATTGATGGTCACAAAATCTCCATCCACTCTCAAGATGAGCTCACCCCGAGGTACATCAATCACAGCTCCTGAAGTGGCCAAAAAGGTCTTTTAAGAATGATAGGAATATCAATGTCCTCTTCTATATCCAGCACCACAAAATCTACTAGGAATATAAATTTATCCACCTTCACTAAAACATCCTCTACCACACCACAAGGGTAAGTAATGGATCTATCAACCAACTGTAGTGAAATGTTGGTGGACTTTGGTTCCTGCATTCCCAATTTCTTAAACACAGAGAAAGACATCAAATTAATACTAGCACCAAATCTTATAATGCCTTCTCAAAATAAGAATTACCAATAGAACAAGGAATAGTAAAACTCCCTGGATTTTTTAATTTCGAAGGTAACTTCTTCAAAAGAGTGGCAGAGCACTCCTCATTTAGACATATCGTCTCAAATTCCTCAAGTTTGCGTTTCTTTATAAGTATTTCCTTCAGAAACTTTGCATGCTTGGGCATTTGAGAGATGGCTTCAATGAACAGAATATTAATTTACAACTTCTTGAATATCTCCAAGAATTTGGCAAATTGCTGGTCTAGCTGATTGTTCTTGAGCCTCTGAGGGAATGGGATCTTGACATATAGTGATGGTTCATAAACTGTGCTCTGCTCACGATCCTTCTTTGCTCTCTGCCACTTTGGTTCTTTCTTCTCAACCTATCTTTCTTTATTGACATCTTGAATTAAGACATATTCAACAAGGACATCATTTTTCTTTGTCTCAATTCTTGACGAGCGAGGTGCTTCAGTTGCCTTCTCATCTTCATGCACTGATTGAACAAGAGTATCTCTAGGCTCTGACATTTCCTTCTTCTGGGAGAGCTCCCCAAATTCCTTACCACTTCTCAGGATAATTGCATGGACCTGGTCCTTTGGATTAGTCTCAGTAATACTAAGCAATGTCCCTGGTGCCCTTGTTGTCATCAATGTAGTCAACTGACTAATCTAAGTCTCCATGTTCTTCATTCTAGCATCAGAATTCTACATGTATTTCATTACCAAATCTTCAAAGCTTGGCTTCTCTGTAGGTGATTGGAAACTTGGAGGTGGTTGTAGTGCTTTCTGCTGATTCTACTGATAGCCTTGTTGATTTCCCTATTTGAAATTCGGGTGGTCCCTCCAACCAGGATTGTACGTATTGGCATAAGGGTTGTACTGTTGCCGGTTAGAATTACTAACAAAATTTGCTACTTCAGGCTCAGGGGCAAATGGACTACCAACTTGATAGTTTGCACTTGTATGACCCTGTCCTCCATATGGTTCATAAATGATTAGTGGGACTGTACTATTTGTCACCATCAGAGTCTCAACCTTCTTCGTCAATACTTCTAATTGACTCAGAATGGTTGTAGAAGAATCAACAACATGTATACCTGCTTGTTTCTTAGGAACCTGTCACTCATTTTGCCATTGATAACTGTTCAACGCCATTTCTTCAATCAATGCTTGGCTCTCAATAGGTGTTTTCCTCCATATTGTACCTCCCATAGTAGTATGAATGAGTGAATGATTTACAGGTGACAAACCATTGTAAAAAGTCTGAACCTGCTGCAATACGGGGAATCCATGATGTGGACATCTCCTCAACAACTCTTGAAAGTGCTCTCAAGCTTCATAAAGAGTGTCCATTTCAAACTGCACAAAAGAATATATATCATTCCTTAACTTAGCAGATTTAAAAGGAGAAAAATACTTAGCCAGAAACTACTGTGGCAACTGATCCCATGTAGTGATGGAACCCCTTGGTAGTGATATTAACCATTGACTTGCTCTGTCCCTAAGAGGGAAAGGAAAAAGTCACAATCAGATTACATCATCTATCACCCCTGTTACCAAGTGGCCTCAATACTGAAGAGGGGGGGTGAATTGAGTAGTTAAAAATAAGTTCACAAATCTTTTGCAAATCGTTTGACAACCAATTTTCGTTGAAGCTATTGAATGATTAGGAATAATTAGATAGATGAGATAAACACTTTTACTTATAACCGTAACAGCCAAGAAGACAATATCCAAGTAAATGAATGAAACAGTGTACAACAATAAACAGAGGAGGGTTTAGAGAAAACAAACACAGTCGTTTATCCTGGTTCGATCACCACTCCACTTGTGATCTACGTCCGGTCCCAAGCAACACCTTGAGATTTTCCACTATATCTTCAAGCTTCAATGGGTGCTTGAAAAACCACTACAACCTTGAGCACTCAACAATATGGGATACCTCACCCAAAAGCTTGAGCCTCTATTTTCCAAGGGATACCTCACCCTTACAATACTTGAGGATACCTCACCCTCACTAATCGAATGTATAAGATTGAAATAGAAGAAACTCTCTCTAGAGCAAGTGTTTACAAATTGAAGCTCTAATATGCTCTCAAAGATTTTTCACGTTTTTAGTCGAAAACAGAGCAAGAAATGAATTTAAGGATTGATTCACATTTTGAAGTATTGATGTTCGTTTTTGGTTCAAGGTCAACCTCAAATAAAGACCCAACTTTGGTATTTATAAGTTTCTCAATAAATGGAGCCATTGGAGGTAGTTGGGCATGCATTTAATGCATTTAATATAGTTTGAATATTTGTCGAGTTTGTGTAATCGATTACACTGATCGTAATCGATTACATTGTTGTTCCAACGTTTTCTCGAACTTTTCGCTCTGGTGTAATCGATTACATCATTTGCTTGTGTATATCCGATTACATGGCTTGACTTTGTGTTTTTGTAATCGATTACATTACATGATTACATGACTTCTTGTGTTCTTTGAGTTTTCTGTGTTTTGTGTAATCGATTACAATATCCATGTAATCGATTACATGACTTCGACGTCGAACGTGTTCTTTGAGTTTTCGTGTTCTTTTTTTGTGTAATCGATTACATTTATTGTGTAATCGATTACATGGCCTCTCGACTTTCGTGTGTAATCGATTACATTTATAATGTAATCGATTACATGCCTTATGTTCTTGTGTAATCGATTACAAACATTATGTAATCGATTACATTGGCCTTTGAACATATTTTTCAAGTCCAATAACGCTTGTAAGTCATTTCCAACACTTCAAGATACTTGATTAAACATAAATCCTTTTAAGAGTGTTAGATTTGAAGTTGAAACTCAAGTTTTATTGAAAGCCATGTTTAACTTTGAAATTTTCCATTTATTTTGAAGTCATATATTGAAAAACCATTTGAGAAATCTTGAGAGCATTTAACATTAATATCCTAAGTCTTATAACTAAATAAACCTTCTGTCTTCTTTCTTTGATCTTAATTTTTCCTTTTGTGCTTGATCTTCTCTTTTGCTTTTGTTATCATCAAAAACCTTTTGACATGCCTTAGAGACATAAGCATTCACATTCTCCCCCTTTTTGATGATGACAAACTGATCATAGGAAAAAGAAAGAGTTTTTGCATTTGTATATAATAGTCATTTAGGTACAATGTCGCCCTGAGTTTATGCATGATATTGGGTTAGATTTTGCATATGAAAAGCTTAATAACTTAAAAGGTCAATAACTCCCCCGTACTCATGCAACCTTTAATTTCTCATGCAACTATTAATTTCATTTCATTTCATTTTCATTTTTCCTCATTTTCTCCCCCGTTGGCATTATAAAAAAGACATAAGCATTTAAGAAAAAATAGACAGCATGACAGCTATATTTCATGATTCCCAAATGTTTGCCATAACATAAAAGCCACAAAGATTAATCAGTCCAATCAATATTTCAAAAGCCAAACATCAAGGTGAAAACAAGTTCATGTATTAATAATCAGTCTAATCAATATTCCAAAAGCCAAACATTCACAACCAGTAGGCAATAATCAAAATATAACCATAAAGGTATACCAATTTTATATAATCAGAGTTAAAACAAAATAAGTACAAGGTGGTCATCAATACAAGAGAATATCAAGGCAATAGGCCATGATCACTATCAGTGTCCTCGCTGTCACAAAAGACTTCACCCTCTGGATCCGCAGCAGAGCCTCCTAGATCAATGTTATCATCGCTGGGCATAAGATCGTCGTCGAGTCCGAAGCTCCTCATCATCAGCAGGAACTCCAGATGGACCAGCGAAGGATAGGGAACCAGGAGGGGAGAGGATGTGGGAGGTGCAGCAGCAGCAGGACACTCAGGAATAGGAGGTCCACTTAGGAGGGATCGAATGGAGCTAAGCTCCTGGTCTGAGTAGTCCATCCTCAGCTCAAGATAGTCAATCTTTTGCTCTATATGATCCATGCGTGTGTTTACGTTGGCGCTCAGGTTACGCATTTCTTGGAGCAGAAGATCAAGAGAAGCTGGAGCAGGAGCAGAGGCGAGGGTATTGAGCCTCCTCATCATCACTATCCGGATCATGATGGATATGACCAAACGTGCCATGAGTAATGTAATGCCACCTATCTTCCATCTTATAGAGCTGAAGCTTCTTCAGAGTATGCAACCCACTTGATTGGGGTCCCTTCGAGCTGGTGTCCTTGGACTCTTCACCGGCCGAAATGCGACAAGACTCGAGGATTGTGGTGACCAACATGGCGAAGGGAGAGCGAGTTCTTCTTTTTCTTGACATCCAAGATATGCTCTAAAATGTAGTAACCCCAGTTTATTGGGTGCCCTGTGGTCATTGCCCATAATGCCACTACATCATCCTTGAGGACTTGGGAGTAATTCCCTCCTCTAGGAATCAATCCACGAACCAAGAGGTAGTGGAGAACCCTGTTTTCCATAGTGAGGCCAGTGGCCATTATTCTTCGTTTAGGATCACTGGGGAGGTGATAGCCAGTCCTAATCAAAGAGAGAAGAGCAGCCTTATGCTCAAACTCATGCCCCTAGACATTGGCATTTCCACAGAACTGAGCTCCATCAGGAGTGAGCTTTGTAAGCCTATACCACTCTGCCATTGTTAACCTGATTTGTTGCTTTTTCACTTCAGAGATTATGCAATTATCCTCAACCTTCAGGTTCGCATAAAAGACTCGGACAAGGTTAGGGTAGATGGCCTTCTCTATACTCAGGAATCCCAGCAAGCCTAAGTTTTCTATTGTCCTAAAGCTCTCTAAAGGTTCACTCTCGCAGAAGGTGATGGGAAGATACCTGGGAGAGATGATTTTGCGAAGCTGGAAGTTCTTCCGGAACAACTCAGCTTTCTTCACAGTGGAGAAGTGCCTCGTGAGGTCCAGGCCAGATATATTACGTGAAGAGCCACCAGAGGACCCTCCAACAGCAGTCCCTGTTCTTGGGCGCTTCGAGCGATGAGAGGATTCAGCCATTGATGAGAAGGAGAAGCAAGGGATGAGTGATTAATGATTGGGGATGAGAGAGGGACGAGATTAGGGGCGAGAGAAATGGAGATGGGGTTCGTGAGAGATGATGGGGAGATTTGGATGAGGGATGTGAGGAGATTGGAAGAGATGGGTTATGTGGAGAGGGGTTTTCCGAGATTGAGAGAGGTGAAATGACAGGTTTTGATGGAGATTTGAGTGAGAAAATAGAGATTTTGAGATTTGAGGTGCGTGGGAGCAGACGGAGAGAACGAAGAAGATGAACAGGTTCCAAAAAGAAATGAGCTTTACGCGCGTCAGAAACCTTTTAAAAACCCTGTGAAATCGATTACATTGAGTGTGTAATCGATTACATGCATTCTGGTGGGTATGTAATCGATTACATTTTTGATGTAATCGATTACATGCTTTCTGGGAACCTTGTAATCGATTATATAGTTGACGTAATCGATTACCGAGTTCTGAAGTTGGTTGTAATCGATTACAAAGGGTGTGTAATCGATTACATGCGTGACAGAACATGTGTAATCGATTACAAAGTCATTGTAATCGATTACCAGCACTCTTTAACTCAGATTTTGCATTCCAAACAGCATATAATCAATTTTAATCCATCCAAATCAGTTTTAAAGCAACTTAAATCAATTCAAATCATCATTTAAACATATAATCAAATCATGTTATGATTCAATTCATATAATTGATTGAAGTTACCATTGTTACCAAGAGTTTCAACAAATTTGTTGAGGATATTAGTTGCTTGGGAGTCTTGGTCACGAGGGAGCACCTGCAAAACAACTTAGGGGAAATCTCCGATGCTCAAGTTAGTATGGGATTCAAATATAATGAAAATTCAGAGATTTTGCACCAATGTGGCATAATTATGCAGAAAAACGCAAGCTTAGGCATTTGTTTTAGGATTATGCAGCAAATATTTAATTTATGCATGATTGATCTAAGATGCCAAGTTCATTTCTTATATAGAAAAATGATTCTTTTACTAGGGGTTTAGTGAAAATATTAGCTAGTTACTTAGTTGTTTCAACAAATTCAAGTATGCAATCACCCCTTTGAACATGATCTCTAATGAAATGATGTCTTATTTCAATATGCTTAGTTCTAGAATGCAAAATGGGATTTTTTGACAAGTTAATTGCACTAGTATTATCACATTTTATGGGAATGTGATCAAGCTCAAGACCATAGTCCAAGAGTTGCTGTTTCATCCAAAGGACTTGAGCACAGCAACTCCCAGCTGCAACATATTCAGCTTCAGCTGTGGATAATGCCACACTATTTTGTTTCTTGCTGTGCCAAGAAACTAGTGAGCTTCCAAGCAAGTGGCATGTCCCACTAGTGCTCTTTCGATCCATTTTGCATCCAGCAAAATCAGAATCGGAGTACCCAATAAGACTACATGAGGCACCCTTAGGGTACCATAAACCCATTTGTGATGTGCCCATTAGATATTTCATTATTCTCTTAACAGCACTTAGGTGTGATTCCTTAGGATTAGCTTGATATCTAGCACACATGCATACACTAAACATTATATCAGGCCTACTTGCAGTGAGATAAAGGAGTGAGCCAATCATACCTCTATATTTTGTAATTTCTACCGATTTACCTCCTTCATCCTTGTCCAAATAGCAAGAGGTGCCCATAGGAGTAGCCATATGCTTGGCATTGTCCATTCCAAACTTCTTGAGCAACTCCTTACAATACTTGGATTGGCTTATAAATGTTCCTTCTATTGTTTGCTTGATTTGTAGACCAAGGAAGAAGTTGAGCTCACCCATCATGGACATCTCAAACTCACTTTGCATAATATTTGAAAATTCTTTACAAAGAGAGTTGTTAGTAGCTCCAAATATAATGTCATCAACATAAATTTGAACTAGAAGAATGTCATGCATTTTGTGTTTTATAAAAAGAGTGGTGTCAACTTTACCTCTAGAAAAGCCTTTTTTCTAAAAGAAATTTGCTCAACCTTTCATACCAAGCTCTAGGAGCTTGTTTCAAGCCATACAAGGCCTTTTTCAATTTAAAAACATGGTTGGGCATTTCAAAGTCCTCAAAACCAGGAGGTTGTTCTACATACACCTCTTCTTGTATGAAACCATTTAAAAAAGTACTTTTGACATCCATTTGATAGAGTTTGAAATCCATGATGCAAGCATATGCAAGTAGCATTCTAATGGCCTCTAACCTAGCTACGGGAGCATAAGTTTCTTCATAATCTATGCCTTCTTCTTGATTATATCCTTTAGCTACAAGCCTAGCTTTATTTCTTATTATTAAACCCGTTTCATCAAGTTTGTTCCTAAAGACCCATTTGGTGCCAATTATAGGATGATCATTGGGCCTTGGAACTAATTCCCAAACTTGATTCCTCTCAAATTGGTTTAGTTCTTCTTGTATGGCCAAGATCCAATGCTCATCATTAATGGCCTCATTTATGTCTTTAGTTTAACTTGAGAGACAAAAGCTAGATGATTACATGCATCTCTAAGTGAGTTTCGAGTGATTACCCCTTTTGATACATCACCTATCACTTTGTCGAGAGGATGATATCTTGAAGTCCTCCATTCCTTGGGTAGATCTAAGATTTCTGAATCTTCTTGCCATGTATGATCAAGGAGTCTCTTTTCTTCCTTCTTGGGCTCTTTCTCTTGATTTTCCAAGTGCGTCTTCTCCAAGATTTCTGCAACATCATCAACAAGCTCCTTTCTCGACTCATTTGGGTTAGTTTCATCAAATGCAACATGTATGGACTCTTCTATGGTCATAGTTCGTTTATTATAGACTCTAAAGGCCTTGCTATAAATAGAATAACTAATGAATATTCCCTCATCAGATTTTGCATCAAACTTCCCCAAGTTATCTTTTCCATTATTCAACACAAAGCATTTACATCCAAAGACATGAAAATGTAACACATTAGGTTTCCTTCCTTTATACAATTCATATGGGGTTTTCTTTAAAATTGGCCTTATTAGGGCTCTATTCATAACATAACAAGCGGTGTTAACCGCATCTGCCCAAAAGTACTTAGGAAGGTTAGCCTCATTGAGCATAGTTCTTGTCATTTCTTCTAAAGATCGATTTTTCCTTTCTACAACACCATTTTGTTGTGGTGTTCTAGGGGCAGAAAAATTATGCTCAATGCCATGTTCATCACAAAAAGTTTCAAATTCATGATTTTCAAATTCACCACCATGATCACTTCTTATGGATGCAATACAAAAACCTTTTTCGTTTTGGATAACTTTGGCAAGTTTTCTAAATGATTGAAAAGCATCATTTTTGTGGGCCAAGAATAATGTCCATGTAAATCTAGAAAAATCATCCACAATCACTAATGCATAGTAATTTCCACCAAAGCTCATAGTTCTAGAGGGTCCAAAAAGATCCATGTGCAAAAGTTGTAAAGGTCTAGAAGTTGAAACTATGTTTTTAGCTTTAAAAGAGACCTTTACTTGTTTTCCTTTTTGACATGCATCACAAAGTTTGTCTTTTTCAAATTTGAGCTTTGGAAGACCAATTACTAGTTCTTTAGAGACCAATTTGTTTAAGTGATCCATGTGAATGTGAGCAATTCTTCTATGCCATAACCATGAATCATTTTCTCTACTCATAAAGCATTTAGCATCATTTGAGGAAATATCATCAAGACTAATCATATATATGTTATTGACTCTATGACCAACAAACTTAACTTGCTTATCATCCTTTCCCTCAATTATGCAACAAGAGGAATCAAATATAACTCTATTTCCTTTATCACACAATTGACTAATACTAAGTAAATTATGTTTAAGTCATTCAACAAGTAAGACATTATCAATTGATGATGAAGGGATCTTACCAACTTTGCCAATTCCAAGAATCTTTCCTTTGTTGTTGTCACCATATGTGACATGACCATGTTTCTTGTGTGTAAGGGAGGAGAACTTGGAGCCATCACCAGTCATGTGCTTAGAGCAACCACTATCAAGATACCAACTTGAGCTCTTGGTCTTCAAGCACACCTACAACACACATTCAAGATTTAACTTTTGGTACCCAAATTATTTTGGGTCCTTGTGTGTTAGAATTAGGTTTGGTGCCTTTAGGGACCCAAACCCTTTTGATTCCAACCTTGGTGTTTATGTTCTTTCTAACATTGCAAGTGGATGCACTATGCCCATTCCTACCACAATGAAAACATTTAACAAAGGGGCTACTTGAAGTTTTTGAGGAAATAAAGAAGTTCTTATAAGACTTTTGATGGTTGTTTGGATTAAATCCCAAACCGGCTTTTTGGAAAACACATTTTTGTCTCCCTAACAACACATTCAAGTTGTCTCTTCCAAAAGTGAATTTCGCAAGAGTGTTGTTCAAGTCTTCAATTTCTTTTTCAAAAGCTTTGCATGATAAACAAGGTAATGATATGGATGCATTATCATGTGAGGAACAAATCATGCATGATGAATTAGCATCTATGAGTCCTAAAGTCTCATTTTCAATTTTAAGTTCATTTATCTCCTTGGTTAAAGTAGAAACTTTCTTTGTCAATAGGGAGATAGTTTTATTAGAAGACAAAGTCATTTTTGTGAGCCTCAAAGATTCATCATGCAATTCTTGAAAGGCATCTTGCAATTCATCGTAAGAAGGTGGAGGTTCTAGGTTAGAAGAGGTTACCTCGGTGTCGCTTTCTCCACTTTCTTCTCCTTGAGTCATGAGGCAAAGATGGGCTTCTTCATTTTCTGAATCGTCGGAAGAGCTTAAGTCATTGTCCTCCCAAGCTATATATGCTCTTCTTCCTTTCTTTTCCTTGGAGGGTCTTTTCTCAAACTTCTCCATCTTCTTGAGATATATAGGACACTCCATTTTCATGTGCCCCGATTTTCCGCATTCGTAGCATTTTGGAGGAGTAGAGGATCCTTCTCCTTTGTGATATGCTTTCTTTTGAGGAAAGGGTGGTCTTCTTTGAAATCCCTTTTTCTTCAAGAATCTTCCGAATTTTCTCACAAGAAGACTAAGATTCTCCTCACTTAGCTCAATATTTTCACCATCTTCTTTACCATCTTCATCGTCATCTTCAAGTATGGAAGAGGTGGCCTTGAGTGCAATTCCCTTCTTCTTTTTGTCATGTTCTTCATTTTGATTGAGCCTATTTAGTTCCAGCTCATGCTCTTGAAGTTTTCCGAATAGGGTGGCTAGAGACATGGTTGATAAATCTCTTGATTCCGCAATCGCCGTTACCTTGGGTTGCCAATTCCTGCTTAGACATCTCAAGACTTTGTTAATAAGATCCTCATTAGGAAATGTCTTTCCCAATGAGATGAGATGATTAACAATATGAGTAAATCTCTTTTGCATATCTTGAATACTCTCACCTTGATTCATTCTAAACAATTCATATTCATGAGTAAGAGTGTTTATTCGAGATCTTTTTACCTCACTAGTACCTTCATGAGTTACTTGTAGGGTATCCCATATTTCTTTTATGGTCTTATAATTTGACACCTAAAGAATTCATCATACCCCAAAGATGTGGTGATGATGTTCTTGGCTCTCAAATTATATTGAACTTTCTTTTTATCATCATCGGTCCAATCACTTCTAGGTGTATTAATTGTCACACCATCCTTAGTTTGTGTAGGGACAAAAGCACCATTTTCAACTGCGTCCCACACATTTAAGTCAATAGCTTCAATAAAAATTTTCATCCTTTCTTTTCAATAGGCATAACCATCCCCATTGAAATAAGGAGGTCTATTTATAGAAGAACCTTCATTTGAAAAACCATTTGAAGCCATCACTTCTCTTGAAGCTGATAAGCTCTTTATACAAGAGTCTAGCTCTGATACCACTTGTTACCAAGTGGCCTCAATACTCAAGAGGGGGGTGAATTGAGTAGTTAAAAATAAGTTCACAAATCTTTTGCAAATCATTTGACAACCAATTTTCGTTGAAGCTATTGAATGATTAGGAATAATTAGATAGATGAGATAAACACTTTTACTTATAACCGTAACAGCCAAGAAGACAATATCCAAGCAAATGAATGAAACAGTGTACAACAATAAATAGAGGAGAGTTTAGAGAAAACAAACACAGTCGTTTATCCTAGTTCGATCACCACTCCACTTGTGATCTACGTCCAGTCCCCAAGCAACACCTTGAGATTTTCCACTATATCTTCAAGCTTCAATGGGTGCTTGAAAAACCACTACAACCTTGAGCACTCAACAATATGGGATACCTCACCCAAAAGCTTGAGCCTCTATTTTCCAAGGGATACCTCACCCTTACAATACTTGAGGGATACCTCACCCTCACTAATCAGAATGTATAAGATTGAAATAGAAGAAACTCTCTCTAAAGCAAGTGTTTACAAATTGAAGCTCTAATATGCTCTCAAAGATTTTTCACGTTTTTAGTTAGAAAACAGAGCAAGAAATGAATTTAAGGATTGATTCACATTTTGAAGTATTGATGTTCAGTTTTTGGTTCAAGGTCAACCTCAAATAAAAACCCAACTTTGGTATTTATAAGTTTCTCAATAAATGGAGCCGTTGGAGGTAGTTGGGCATGCATTTAATGCATTTAATATAGCCGTTGGACGCTGTCAGAGTTTGTGTAATCGATTACACATATCAGGTAATCGATTACATTGTTGTTCCAACGTTTTCTGAACTTTTCGGGCTCTGTGTAATCGATTACATCATTGGTGTAATCGATTACATGGCTTCTGACTTTGTTTGTAATCGATTACAATGCCCATGTAATCGATTACATGACTTCGTCGAACGTGTTCTTTGAGTTTTGTTTTGTGTAATCGATTACAATATCCATGTAATCGATTACATGACTCGTTGAACGTGTTCTTTGAGTTTGTCGATTTTGTCGATTTTGTTTGTATTCGATTTAATATGTAATCGATTACATGACTCGTCGAACGTGTTCTTTGCCTTCTGGGCTTTGTGTAATCGAATCATATATTGTGTAATCGATTATGGCTTCTCTCGACTTTGTAATCGATTACATTTATAATGTAATCGATTACATGCCTTCTGCTTTCTTTGTGTAATCGATTACAAACATTATGTAATCGATTACATTGGCCTTTGAACACATTTTTCAAGTCCAATAACGCTTGTAAGTCATTTCAACACTTCAAAGATACTTGATTAAACATAAATCCTTTTAAGAGTGTTAGATTTAAAGTTGAAACTCAAGTTTTATTGAAAGCCATGTTTAACTTTGAAATTTCCCATTTATTTTGAAGTCATATATTGAAAAACCATTTGAGAAATCTTGAAAGCATTTAACATTAATATCCTAAGTCTTATAACTAAATAAACCTTCTGTCTTCTTTCTTTGATCTTGATTTTTCCTTTTGTGCTTGATCTTCTCTTTTGCTTTTGTTATCATCAAAAACCTTTTGACATGCCTTAGAGACATAAGCATTCACAATCCCATTGTACTTGATAGTATCACACAATTGCAAGAACCTCTAGCCAAATCACGATTTGGATCATTAAAGGCAATCCATTTGTAACCAACTAAGTTTCAATCATGAAGATCAATGCTGGTTTGATCTCAAAATTATTAGCCACCACAGCTGGTCTTATAAAACTCCCTCCATACCCTTTAGCAGTGGGCATGGAATACTCAAGCATGGTTCACTCTGCTAGGGTAGCTCTTTATTCACAGTTTGCCTCAACAACTGGTTGTCTCTCCATCCTATTTATATCTTCTGTCACAACTGCAATAAAAGATTGCTTCCTTAATTCTCAAAGTCACAATTTTTCAATTTCTCGATCAAATGCCAAATTTGACTTGAGATTGAGTAAGCATAAACAAAAATATAAGAAGTGAAAAATTAATTAAAAATAAAAATAAAATAAAAAATAAAGTTAAATAAAATAAAATAAAGAATAAAAGGGTGTCTAAATTAACTAGAGTTTTTCGCTTCTAATATTACCAAACTTATTCCCCTTCAAAATAGGATCAAATTCAAAAACTTAGTGTGCGTAAAATACACTAAAAGCAAGTGCACTCTATCGCCAAGTAATATAGGATTTGAGTCCCAATTATCGATCCCACGAGGAATAAATGGTAATTACTAGATTCGTTAAACTCTTTGTTATCCAGACAATCAAAAGTGTATGAAGAAATTCAAGATAAAATCAAAATAAACAAATGAAAATAATAATGAACAATCAAACAAAGAATAGATAATCGATGAGAGAGAGACTAGGGCACAAGGTTCACTTGAATCCAATTATTTAGATTTTTTTTCATTTATGATGTAAGATAATTCTTTTACTAATATTCTTTTACCTGCTATTGAATCCCAATAGTCATGGATGAAACAATATTCTATTCCTAAATTAAATAACCTATTTGGTCATTTAGTTGAATTAATTAGGAATGCATTAAGTTTTAATTCGAGAGATGAACCAACATACATGTCAATTCCATTAGTAAGAAAAATTGATATTTGGTCATTCACCAATCTAATCATAGGCTTACCATATAGATCCACTCATTGAATACCAATGGTCACCGGTCAAACAATAAATTAACACATACCAAAAGTGATCAAGTTATGACAAGAATGCAAGTAATATGATAAACCCTAAAGAAATTAACTTGATTAAATTAGAAATCAAACCCAAATAATTAGGAAAACAAGATCCCCCATAGCACTAGCTATGAGTTTAGCTACTCATGTTCAATACAAACAAACTCATATCAAGATACAAACCCATAGAAAAAAAAACCCAAAGAAAGGGGAAAATTAGAGGGAAAGAAAAATCAAAACCCCTTTAATGGAGATTATAATCTTCAATTCTTCAAGAATTGAATCCTCACTTCGAAGTCATCTTCCAAGGTCTGCTACCGCAAAATAATTCTCTCAGGATTAGGGATTTTCTATGTAATGTGTTCAATGTCTGTCTATCTATGTTGAATTTGGCGTAACTTTTCCCATTTATTGAAATTCACGTGCTCAAGGGTTCAACTTCCTTCTAGGCGCAATTATTAAACTCTATAAAATGCTTGGGCGCTCAGCTACTTAAACCAGAATACGCTGCTACACGTTGCGCGCTCAGGCACTCCTCACCCAATGCTCAAGTGCTGGGACACTAAATCAACGCTGCTGCATACGCTTTGGGCGCTCAAGCGCTCCAACACCAGTACTCAAGTGCTAGACGCTGATGCAAAATTTCACTTTTTCTTACTCCTTTGAACGTCTAATCTTCTCCAGGTGTAATTACCTGACAAAAAACACAAAAACACTTAATAAAAAAACACAATCAAACAATACTAAAATATAACAAAATTTACGAACAAAATTTAATAAAAATAAATAAAAAGAATATGAAAAACTAATAAATTGAACCGTAAAAATATGACATGTTGACGGTTCATCACTCTTATAAGAGAGAATTGTTGTAAATTGTTGCCAAAACACATTTTCTAGCTTAATATGAAAGATACTTCCAAAAGGGAGTATAAATTCAATCTCACGACCAACAACATGATTTTGTGACATTTGAAAGAATGACAAATATACTAATAAGAATCAATCTTGTAGAGCAAACAGAACTCTATAAATTGCTTTAGTCCAAGCGAGCAATATTGGAGTAGTTCTCATCTCACTTTTTAGTTGTTCATTCTCTCTCAACATTTAGGTTGCATATAGCATTTTTAGATTTTCCAATGAAGCATCTGTCTTTCCTCAGTTTTGCTCATTCCTGAAGCAAGGACAAGAAATTATTAAAGTTAATTAATGAAATAGTAGAAAGTAGGAACACAAATAAGTCAGTAGCAATTGTCAAAGCCTAAGTAGTCTGATGTAAATTCATCTTGATTTATACTTAATGTTAAAAATGTTAAAAGGTTATCCCATTAGATTGAAAGGGACTAATGAAAAGGACTTAACCTATGAGAACACATTCATCCGTTGAGAAATATATATCAAGAGCACTAGAAATTTTTTCACTTACATATATTTCTATTCAGAAAAAAATATGAAGAGCACTTGTTATAATGATGCTACACCTAAAAATCGTGTTTTCATCTTTACTTTGGTTTATCACTTATGCAAGTCAAATTCTGCTTTCCCCTAAGTCCAAGTCTTTTGACAAAATTATTCACAACTTGAAGGAAAGCTAACAGCAAAATAGGATTAACTACTAAAGTTCCTACAATGCAACCAAAAGGTATGCTTCCAAATGGAATTCAATTTATATTTTCTTACTATATCCCATTTTGGGTAGTGGGTAGAATAAGTCAACCTATAAGTAGCTGTCACTTCCAATCCAAATACATCAAATTCAAGGTAATCTTCATCCAATACAACATTAATAACAGCATGGCCATTCAACAAGGATTGGCAACTACCATACTAGTAAGAAACAATTTTAACAGCATTCCATCAAACAAGTATCAAGCATAACAAATAGAACAATAGCCTAAAGACACAGAGAGGGGATCAACAACCACTTACTCCTTAAATTTTTAGATTCTTGTTCCGAAAATTGTAAGCCCCACGCATGAATTTCACCACTGAAAGAAAATGGTTTCGAGGGTGCCCAAATTGGGGTTCTTTCATTTCAGATATAGTTTTGCGTAGAAGGAGTGGTTGCTATCCATGAAAGGGTGGTGGTGAGTAATCCCATATAGGGATCACCATGTCAGAATCCAATGAGGAGGAGCAGTCATCGGGGAGGTGATATTGCTCGTGTTGTGCTTTCTGCGATAGAATTGTTGGGAAAACAGTGAAGTGCACATCTTGGGAGATGGGTCACTCTGATCCTAGGAAGATCTTTGCAGAAATGGGTTTTGCTTTGATTTCAATAGCAATTCATCACACTTGCTACAGAAAATGAATCAAAATAAAATAAGTGAAAATGGAGGAAGAAATCGAGAGGAAGAAGGTTGTGTTATTGGAATAAGAGAACTAGAGTCTAGAGCCTCACGTGATGTTTTTTTTTCCTGAGTAGTTAGATAAATGGCTGTCATAAGATCAAAATAAAATGAAGGGTGCAAGATTGGGTATAAGTCTTTTTACTTACACTATATGTAAGTGAATTTCCTCTATATATATATATATATATATATATATATATATATATAAAATCCTCCTACCCGTGAGCCAATCGGTTCAAACCCGTTTAACCCACGGGTTAAGTGAGCTGGGTCAGATCAATATAGGATCTTTGTGGGTTGGTTTTTTAACAACCCAACCCATCATTTTGCATGAGTTAAACGAGTTGGCTCACGGGTTGGAATCCACTTTGACAACTCTAACTAATATTTTTACATTTTAAACAAAAGATTACAAAATAAACTTTCACAGCCTATGAAAGTTACCCAGACAATATACGGACTCCTTTTTTTTTTTTTTTACAAGCATTCAGGCTCTTTATTTTCGGGCACTATAACATTTTCTTTTGAATAATTAGATTTTTTTCACATACTACAAGAAAAATGCTATATACCCACAAATATGTTTAGTGACATGTAATAAAAATCATAGGTATATGTAACTTATACATATATGCATATATTTCTGTAGTTATAGATTTAGTGATAAATGTAAAAATTGTGAATATATACAACTTGTACCTTTAGATGTATATCCTTGTCACAAAAAGTTTAATGACAGACGTGAAAGCCATAGTCACATATTACTTATACCTACATACATACTAGTGTTGTAAAAATTGGACGTTTGACCAACAAACCAATTCACATTATTTAACATAAAATATTGCCAAGCGAAGGGGGTGAGCATCAAACACAGGTCCTATAGTATGATTTTTATGACATTTTCTTTCTTCAGTATGCAATTGTAAAATGTCAAATTTAATGGATTTGTTCACTTCTTGATCTCATTAAGTTTTATTTATTTATTTATTTTTGGTTTAGATCATAAATAAAGAGCTTTTCAGATGCCTTAGACAAATCCATGGAAAATCCTACCAAGCCTTTATGTTGAGCAAGCCAGTTCCTATCGTAGGCAATAGTTGTGAATCTAGTATTGGTCTCTGAATGAAGATTTATCTGATGTTATTGCAGACGAGATAGATGTAAATGTAAATTCTACAGCTAATACAACATTTGGTGAAAGGTTGGCCTCTTAGTCTTCCAAGAGCTTCTCCATCAATAATAAGTTCCCATATTTTCTTTTTGAGTAATACAGTGTAATAATTTGATCCTAGTGTATTCATGAATATGATATTGCTATCAAACTGTGGTAGAAAATCTTGTGGTTTATTTGCTGGTTCTTTGTTATTTTCTCTTTTAGTAGTTCTCTAGCGGAGGATATCTTATCCTCCTTTCTTTGTATATCTCTTCTTCTTTAACGAATTTTTTTTCTATCAAATAAATAAATAAATAACTGGTAGATAGAGCAGCTCATAATGGGTTAAGGATGTGCCAAATCTGCACTTGGAGATTGATTTGTTTGCATGCTAGTAGTAATGCAGAGTAAAGAGATGCTATCCTTGCCATCTATATGGATTATGAACTGGCATGATGGCACTTATAACGTTTCTTAATTTGATTAAGGTGACCCGAATTCGAAACAGGGTGGATTGATTTTGGAATTGGAAGTGTCCTAGACCGATTTACGGGGCCTAAACCCAAGCGACCCAACATAGTTATCCCAATTGTGGCCTCAAGGTATAAGAGTTCTCATGGGTAATTGCTAGCTAAGTAACCAACTAGTATTTTATTCTAACAAATCCTCAACAAATTAGGAGATTTAAGGATCTTATCTCCTAACAAGTACCAAATTCTAATATCATCTAAACATCTCTTCACATACTATATAACTTGCAAACAATCTCCCTCTATAAATACAGGGTCAAACCACTCATGTATGCATATTATCTCATACACTCTTTCATCCTAGTGCACAACCTTAATTTGAGTATCGAAGTGCCTTACAGGTACACCCCCTCCCACTTTGCCGCTGTCGCCGCTGCATCAAGGAGGAATCCACCATCATCCACCACTTGGAGATGTGATTAGCTACGCACCTCTTATCCCGACTCTAAACATTAACACCGTCTGTGAGAATGCTAAATTGCTACTCTCATCTCCACCATAGTTAACACCAAAAAGTAAGCTGTTACCAACCACAGCCAACTGTCACAATAATGTCATTTATATAAACATATATTTAATATATTAGTTAACACCATTCTAATATCAAGACTTTTTCTAGTCATTTGATAGATCTCTATACTATTTGTTTTGTTTGTACAAAATAAATAAGGCATATGAATTCATGGATATGTAAGATGATTTGGACTTTTCTCTCGTGTATCATGTATGATGTCGTATACTTGCTGGTTTGTGGATTTACAAGTTGTTTTTAGCTTAATTTCTTGGCACTGCATGTTGATTTTTTTTTTTGTCAGCTACCTACTGGGAGTAAAATCTCACCTTATATCTATGTTTGGATAACTTGTGGTGGATGGAATAGAATGTGATGTGATGAGATAGAATGAAATGGTATAAAGTTTTTATACCATTGTTTGGATATTTAAGGATGGAATAGAAGAAAGTTTCTAACTCTTTGTTTGAAATGGAATGGAATAACAAGAATTATTATATTTTTATTTCTATGTCATTCCATTTTATCCCATTCTACCCAATTTAGAGGGAAGAAAAAGTGAGGTTTAGGATGAAATGTGATGGAATAGATGTCAACCTATGCCATTCCATTTTATCATAATTTTAAAAATCCAAACAATGAAATCATATTTCATTCCACCCCATTCTTCTTCATTCTGTAACTTACCACTACACCAGTTCTGCCTTATGCAGCTACTAATTTACTCAGGACTTTATATTTCTGCTTCTTATGTAAATGCTTTACTTATTACATTGTTTACAACAACTTTCATTCTTTGTTGGTGAAGAGTGAACACATACGAAATGAGTTTGGGACTTTCAAATTTTCTTTCCATGTGCTATGAAGAGGCCAAGGCTTACAAGTTTATGGTGATTTTTTCTTTTTTAATTTTTTAATCTTTTGCTGCTTATAAGACCTTTGTTTTTGTCTCCGTTAGAGACTTGGAGTACTTCAAACAATTTTGGTTTAGAACTGATTCTAGTGAATCTAGTCTCTGCGCCTCCTTATAATTCCACTAAAGCCTTGTACCAGGCATAGTAATTGACCTCGCCTATGAATTTAGCATCTAAAGCTTCTATTGAGTATTGGGTGCGCTGTATTATGTTTTTATTACATATATTTAATATCAGTGTTTCTTGGGGCTTTAATCCTTATAATGGTTAATCTTATACCAGAAGTCAAGTTCCCAAATGGTTAAATTTAGTCTTTATGAGGCATAGTTGATGTTCATTTATTTTTTCTTTTGGCCTTTTGTAAGTAATTTATTATATCTTTATATTCTATTACCCCGATCTCCCCTCCCGATTGGGTGCTGATTTGCATCATAGAATCTCTTTCTCCTTGGTTAATTTGTGGATTGATCAATAGGTTGATGTTGAAAACGACACCTATTACTTTAATTTTCTTGGCTGCTATCTTACCCTACTTAGACCCTCTAGGCGTACTTTCCTGTGATTAGAAGTTTGGACCAAAAGATTTGGATATATAAAACTGTTTGGATTGTTATTAAAGGCTTTGAATATAAATATACAGACCATTTTTTAGGAATTTTGGAGTTTAGAGGCAGATTTTTTCGTCGCAAATAATACTTTCATAACTTATGATGGATTTGGCGGCCACAAAATTGTGGGGGAAAAATCTGCCGCAATAACTCAACTCTGACTACGTTTACTGGTGTATGGTCGGAGATGCTGCAGCAAAAATGAAAATCTGTTGCGAATGACTTTTTGTCAAGGCTTTTTGTAGCAGAAGCTAATCCACCACAAATTCGCCACAAATTTTGATTTTGCGGCAGATTTTAGCCAGTTTGCGACAGATTTATCTTTCGCAAATAACCAATTTTCTTGTAGTGTTTTGCCTACAATATGATCATTGGCCACCCTTCTTTGAATGCATTCAAAGCTGTGGTGTCAACTACATACCTGACAATGAAATTTTTGAGTAATGATGACGAAATCATCACAGTTAAAGGAGATCAGACAGTGGCAAGGAGTGCTTACAATGCTAGCTTAAAGATCAGAATAGCACATCCGAAAACAACACCTTGTACCCAAAATCAACTCACTATAGACCACCCAAATGTCCTCTTGACTAAGTTGGGAATACAGGAAAAGATTTGAGATATGCGACCCCAACTTGAAGGAGAACTTATCTCCCTTAAACTCGGTGATAAGCTTGATCAAACCCCCAAGGTTGGTGAACAATGTTGGCCATGACAACCATCACCCAAGAGGGGGGGTGAATTGGGTGATTACAAATTTTATTGCAATTTTGAGAAATTATGCATTTTGATATTTTCAATTATCACATACAACGGAATAAGTCTAACAAAGATACAATTATTATAGATTACTCAAATACAACTTGGGATATATTTTTGAATTAAGCAAATAAGCTAGATATCAATTTCATAGAATCAAATCACCAAGATGACAATATATGCAATAGATAAATATACTACACTAAATACTGAAATTAAAGAGTGTAGGGAAGAGAGAATCAAACTCAAGAATTTATCTTGCTTCAGCCACCAACCACTTGTGGCCTATATCTAGTCCCCAAGCTTAACTTGAGATTTTCTTCAGTATCTCCTAGACTTCACGGGTGCTAGGAAAACTTTTGTACAATCAAGAGCACTCCTCACACATTGGGATACCTCACCCTTGTGCTAGAGCCTCCAACTCTTCAAGCTTCACAGGTGCTTGAAAAACTTTTACATTCAAGAGCACTCACAACACATTTGTGATACCTCACCTTTTGTGTTTGAGTCTCACTACAAGGGATACCTCATCCTTTTCTCTCTTAAAGGATACCTTACCCTCTTACAATGATTTCATGGTGAAGAGAAAGAATGGAAACTCTCACAAGAGTAGATATACAACTTGAAGAACAAAGTATGGATGATAGAAACTCTCTCAAGAGTAGATAATACAAATTGAAGAACAACAGAATAGAAGGATTTTGTAATAAAGAGCTCAAAATATGATTTTGGTGATTCAAGGATCAAATCAAGTATTCAAGAGGTATATAAGCTTCATACAACACTTATATATAGAGCCCAAGTAATAAAATAGTCGTTGGTAGTGTTTAGAAATCATTTTTTATGAAAACTAGCCATTTATAACCGTTGGGAACGTTTCTGGGCACTTGGTAATCGATTACACATACATTGTAATCGATTACATGGCAAAACTCTGCCGAATGTTGTGTCGATTACATGGACTTGTGTAATCGACACAGCATTTTTGGTTTTGAAAACTGACTTTAAAAGGTCATAACTTCTTCATTTCTTATCCGATTAAAGCGAATGACTACTCATTAGAAAGATATTTGAGTCTATTTTCAAATGAAATAAGTTTAGGACAAAAATCAAAGTATTTTGAAAGATATGATCAAAAGAGTAATCAAAGGCCAGCTTTTCAAAACTCAAACTTGACTGTTTTTGAAAACTGACTTTAAATGGTCATAACTTCTTCATTCTTATCTGTTTAAAGCAAATGACCACTTTATTGGAAAGATCTTTGAGTTTATTTTCATATGAAATAAGTTTTAGAATAACACTCAAAGTATTTTGAAAGTTATGATCAAAAGAGTAACCAAATATCAGTTTTGCAAAACACAAACTTAGCTATTTTTCAAAGGTTTGAACTACCACCAAGACTAACTTTTCGAAAATAGTTTGTTGGGCATTTAAACATGTAAGAACCATTTTTAAAGACTTAAAAACATATTTAAGCTCTTTTCTTGTAAAGCCTCTATCTTTACATAGGAGAAAACCTAAAAGGGAAGTATATCAATTCTACTCCTTAGGCTTCTTGATGTAATCCAAGCTTCCACAAATTTCTTCTCTTCAAATCTTGCAAATGCTTGAAACATCTTTATCATTTTCGTTCTTCTTGAGTTGAGAATAGTTGTGATCTTTTGTTTTCTTGTCGCAATGCTCACTCTTGGTACTTGAACTATCCTATAAAATATTACTCACTTAAACAAACATAGTTAGTCCAAATTCATAGTTCAATATCTTTATATGCATGATTCATAAATGTACAACTCTAGTTAGTCTACCATGCATATAAGACTTTCATAGACACATCCAAATAAGATATTTATCAATTACAAATAGATATGCTCTATGTAAGATGCAACAAAGAATATTTTACACATTTTCATTTAAGTACAATCAAATCTAATATTAATTCATTAAGACTCATATAAAGCATTATTGGATATATTATATGATGAATGTTACATATATCTCATTGCGTGAGTATTAAGTAAAATATAACTAGATAAGGTACATAATCATGCATGATACAATATATCACATTAAACACATCTATGTAACATAATCAATATTCTTTTGTGATGCATTTATCATCTATAAAGCACATCTATCAAGCATAAGCATCATTCTTTTATCTTGTATTTGTCATCATCAAAACTTAACACATTAAACTATTGGGACAAACTTATTTCCATAATCTCTCCCTTTTTGATGATGACAAATCACTAAAGAAAAATATGTTTAGCAATATACAAGAATAGATATTCATGTAAGCATATCAAATAATAATTACAAGAACAAATTTTTCTTTCTAATTTTCACTCCCCCTATTTGACATCAACAAAAAGGCTTAGGAAGGAAAGATAATATTTTCTCCTCCTATAGATAAAACTCATGTTGTCAAAAGGAGTAGGATTTTCTCAATGAAAGGATCAAAAGATATTAAGTTTAAGAATGTTTACCTTCTTTCATTGATAGAAGGAAAGAGAATAAGAGATGATCTTGGTTGACATATTGATAGAATTAACAATAAAATATTTCATGTCAAACAATGATGTAAGCCAAGAGATATAAGTAATGATTTAAGAACTAGGCTCCCTCTCAAAATATACATATTATCAAAATATCAAACATAATAGTTTAACATAGTTATGTATTGTTCTTAGTCAATAAGGATATGGAAGAAGGATATATAAGATAAGCTCCCCTTTATTGAAGCACAAGATAGATAAAGGAAAATATGCATGCCAAGATCATGTAAGTACATTACTATAAAGAAAAATAAGGCAAAAGGTACATATTCTTAATCCATTAATCAAAAACCATTTTTTAGACTTCTCCCCCTTTCAAAAAGAATTTTACAAGAGCACATTATATTTTTAAAAGTATTTTAGAAGGGTATAGAGGTTTAATATTAAAATCACATATTCCTTGAGAGTGATCAAACTCAAGTCAAAAGAATATTTGAAAGTACATCTTTTCTCTTTCTTATCAGACAAGAGCCTTGAGAAAATAAAATACTTTAAAGAACAAGGCTCATCTTTTGAAGTATTAAGATGGGCTCTATAGAGCATTTCAAAAGATTTATTTGGAAACTTAAGCATTCTCTCAAGATTTAATAATACTTTTCAAAGCAAAAGAAGAATACTACATTTATAACACATGTCCAATGATTTCTAAATTTTCAAGACAGTTAGGAGGTGAAAATACTTTCAAGGTCTTATGACAAGTTCAAATGATTCTCAAGGATATGGAACTTTAAAAGCTTCTTTCAAATATGATAGGAGATTTTGCCTTTAAAAAAACTTTTTAATCAACCAAGAAAATCTAAAAAAAAAAAAGCATGATTCTCATAAGTGTTATACCACTAAGAAATCATAGATCAAGAGAATTATATAATATATATAGATATATATATATATATATATATATATATATATAAAACATTGACCTTAATGAAATATGCTATAAGGATCAAAGCATATATAGAACTAATATCATCCACCCTATATGCAATGACAAAATTATCAAGTTAATATCCAATTAAGCAATTTGTCAATGCTAAGCACATTTCTTATGTAAGGAAAACATCTAATCATTTAAAAGATCAATTTATTAACAAGTATCATATAATCCATAGCATATAAAATACCATAATAGCTTAATGATAGAGATACTTATTGAGAGAGTGATGCTTCATTAGAATGTTCTTCGTTTATTGGACCTTTGAGTTTATGCTTTCTTCCATTTAGTATTTCATTCCATTACACTTGAAGAAAGTCTCCTCGTATCCCTCTTTATTTAACTATTCTCATTTATCCACATATGCTTGACATTTTAATATTTGATGATTATATTTGAAGCACATAGAGACATCATCATTTGCAAAGCTAACTCTAAAAGTTCACTAAAATGTAGGTTAGTATCAAATATCATTTAATCTCATTTATAAGCATAATTTAGGTTAATATATAATGTAAATCATGTATCACATTATCAACTATGCTATGTTAGCTCTAACAAAAATGCATGAAGCACATATGTACTTGAATCCACAAACATGATTTAAGCATTTTAAGGCATGATTCAAGTTTATCAAGAAACACATGATTAACATCAAAACTTATATAAGCATTTTGGGGCAAACATTGATCATATAAGACATGTAATATCAAGTAAGGAATTCAAATATGCACGCATGCCAACCAAGAACAAAAAATCCCTTATTGTAATGAAAGAATTGAAAAACTATAGAATTATAACTTTTGAAACCATTTACATATTGTTTAAGATTTAAACATATCAAACAAAAAGACATATAACATTTTACTTTCAAATCTCCAAGTGAGTATACAAGACAATTAGGCATCAAAGAGAAAGGATTAGAATGACTTATGAGCATATGAATTTACATATTTGAACAAAGAGAATTGATCACAAGCTTAACAACAAAGATATTATCGTAGCATGTCATTCCAAGAAAAAATGTATTCATATCTAGCATGTTAGCATATGTAGAGATACTTTCAAGACATAATGCTGGAAAAGCTTAAGGCATGTAAAGGCATAAAAACAACTCTTTACTTCTCCAAACATCACATGATATTCAAATTAAAGTATAAGTAAGGATAAGAGATTGATGTCACCAAAAGTGTACTCTTTGAGTTTTTGTAGGTGACTCCAACTTCTATGCTTCAAGTTTTCATGAGGGAATACAGATTCTTTGCACCCCTTTTAAAAGTTGAATTCTTTTAAACTTTACTATCCTCAAGTTGAATAAACTTATTCCATTTAAATGCTTGCTTGAGGTAGTTATCACCTCATTGCTTCTCTTTTAGTGTTTTAAACTTTGCAAGTTCTACATTTTGTACTTAAGAAGCTTTGGTTAAAGTTATCTTCCTTCTTTGATAAAAACTTCTACCATTGGGCTTTAAAAGCATTCTCCTTGATGATTCCTTTTTCACTTGACCAATTTGTCCATCCTTTTGAGGAGTTTTCTGCATAATTAAAACATTAAGAGGACATTTTGGTACCCACTTCATCTTGGGTCCTTGAATATTAGTACTAGAGCATTTAAGATCTTTAGGATCCCATACCATATTATTTCTCATATAATAATTTCTTCTATAATTGCATAAATGAGAAATATGTCCTAGATGATCACAAAAATTACAAACAAGTGAATTCAACGATGGCTTGGTCCTTTGAAGATCATTTTTGAAAAACTTGATCATTTGGTTGTTATTACATTCTATACTATTTTTGCCACAAGCCTTACTTGAAATTCCATGTGGAATAACATCAATTTCATTCTTATTAACAACCATGGAATGTAAGAAATTAGAATCATTAGTTTTGACAAAATCGAAATATAAGTTCTCAACTTGATTTTCTAAATTAATGCACTTTTCATAAGAAGTTGAGGTTTCATATTTCAAAGGCATTTCCTCATCAAGAAAAGCATATTCATTTTTCAAAATTTCAATTTCAATTTCAATAGAGGAAATGTTTTCCAAACAAGATGAGTTTTTCTTTTCTAAAAGCAACAAGTCATCATATAATTCATCATATACACATTTTAGCTCATCATAGGAAGGACTATAATATAGTTTAACATTATTTACCTCAAAGTCTTTTTTAAAGGAATCACCATCTTCCTCATTGTTATCCATCAAGCATTCAAGAATATCTTCTTTCTCAATTTTGTTTTGTTTTGCCTCTCACTACTAGAAATTTCTGATTTAGAGACGGAAATCAGAGACGGAACAAATTCCATCTCTAATAGAGACGGCAACAGAGACGGATTTGATGAACTAGAGAGGGAAAATAAAATGTAAAACTTAGAGACGGAATTTAGAGACGGAATTTATCCGTCTCAAAATTTTCCATCTCTAATTTCATCTCTATTTGGTCAATTCAAAGTCAAATATGCTTAGAGATGGAATTTAGAGATGGAATTTATCCGTCTCAGAAAGTTCCATCTCTAATGCCGTCTCTATTTGGTCAATATAATGTTTTAAAAAGTCAAATATGTTTAGAGATGGAATTTAGAGATGAAATTTATCCGTCTCTAAATGTTCCATCTCTAATTCCGTCTCTATTTCGTTAAATAAGTTTTTAAAAAAATCAAAATATATTAGAGACGGATGTGTGTTCCGTCTCTAAATTATGTTATTTATTTAATTTTTTTTATTAATTAGAGACGGAATGTTGTCTCCGTCTCTAATTTTGCTACATTTTGACTCAATTCCCTTATTTTCTCGATCAATTCTCTCAGTCTCTCGATATCCCAAATCCCGTACTCATTCCTCATCTCCATCTATGAGATTCCCTCGTTTCCATCTCCGTTCATCATCTTCGTTTCTAAAACTTCATTCTCTCCTATTTTTCCCTTCCCTGTCATTCAAATCTGCCCTAACATTTCACCATTTCTCCTCATTTTGTTTTGCCCTAACGTCTCAAAGTACCACCACCAGCAGCAAGGTCTCAACGTCTCAGCAGCAGCGACATCACACAGGTACATCTCAATATCCCAACTTGATTTCTCATTTCTCGTTCTCGACATAGCATTTTTGTTCAACTATTATACATTTCTGTCATGATACAGTTGTTAGAAAAATTGCCTTGAGTATTCCACTATGTAAATCAGGTAATCTGTTTTAATCATCCTGTCCAGAAACCTAAGTTGTGGTTTAGCTTTATATATTATATGGTGTAGTGAGTATTTCTTTTGATCATTGCAGCTGTGCGAGAGCTTGCCAAGTCCAAATAGAGAGTCGGTAGTAAACTGTGATAGCATTTCTTAATTGCCAAGTCCACGTTTACTATTGGAGATAAGCCTTTCATCCTCAGTCCAGAGCAGGTCCAGTTTTGAAATTTTGATAAATTAAATTACAATGTCAAAAGTACATTGGTGTCGGGAAGTTTCTAAGACATAAATTTGTGAATATTTTGTCTTTTGGGTAGAAATATGGAATTAAAGTTAAAAGAAGAATTAATAGTAATAACTTTTCAAAAGATGCGAGCACATAATTAAATTGGAGAGCAGATTGAACTACAAATTATGATATTATTTGTTATCTATTATCTATATCCTTAGGCTAACTCTTGAATTTTTTGTTTTGGTTCTGAAACTGCTTTGTACTTTCAGTATATTTTGAAAACTAGAGAAGGGATTGCAGAAGTCTGCCTTAGTGGGTTTATTGCTTTAGACATCCCTCCTCCACGGGGTCCTATCTGGTACATTTCTTTTATAAAGTTCATCAATTTAACATTATATTATATGTGCATGCACTTGCATATGATAGTACAGAACAACTATGCATGAAATGAATTATATTACATTTTGTTCTAAGCTTTGCCCTTTTTTCTGATACTACTATCACTATCTGCCTGCAAGATGTTTTCTGATACTGCTATCACTATCTACCTAACCCCTTCAACTTCAAGATGAAGAGATTAAGTAAGATTAAGTTGAATTTTGAAAATGACCCAGATGTAAGAGAATTTATGAACAAAAAAGATTTTATGACCAAAACTAGAGATTCTTATAGTTGCAGAACTTATAAGTTTAAAGATTCTTAGCCTTCAAAGATGTGAGATTAAAGAGCTCTCCCCAAAACTAGGACAACTAGCTTATCTAAAAATGCTGGATTTGACTAGCTGCTCTGGCCTAAGATTCATTCCTAAAAATCTGATATCAAGCTTAACATGCTTGGAAGAACTATACATGGGGAATTGCTTTATCCAATGGGAGGTTGAGGGAAGCAAAAACCAAAGCAACAATGCAAGTCTAGGTGAGCTAAGGTTTTTGCATCAGCTAACAGCTTTGGACATATTGATCCAAGATGCTTCGGTTTTGCCAAGAAACTTGAAAGTCTTTGCAAAGCTGGAAAGATACAACATATTTATTGGTAATATATGGAAATGGTCTGTACTTTGGTCTGGGGGTGCTTGTGAAACTTCCAGAACACTTAAGCTCCAGAAAAGTAAGAGTACAAGCATTCATTTGGATAATGGGCTTAAATTGTTGTTGAGTACTGTTGAGGACTTATACTTATCGGATTTATAGTATGTTAGAAATGTCCTTAAAGAATTGAATGGGGAAGGTTTTCCACAATTAAAACATCTGCACATCTAAAATAGTGCTGAATTGAAGTATATTATTAACTCACAGGGGTGGGTTCATCCTTATTCTGCCTTCCCCAAATTAGAGATATTAGCTCTTCATCATCTGGTTAATTTGGAAGAAATATGCCATTTCCCAATTCCAACACAATGCTTTACCAAACTTAGAGTTATTGAAGTCGAAGGTTGTGATAAGTTGAAGAATCTGATGGCGTATTCCCTCGTTAGAGACCTTCCTCAACTTCTTGAGATAAAAATTTCTAAGTGCAAATTGATGACAGAGGTCATAGCAGAGCAAACACCAGAGGTTGATAAAGAAACAGACAAGATATTGTTCCCTAAGTTGCATTCTCTTACACTGGAATGCTTACCTTTGCTCGTCAGAATCTGTTCATAAATTTTAAGTTGTTAAGATATAAAAAAGATTTAGAAGACATAAAGAACCCCAAAATTACTGACTCACAGCTGACAAGTTTCCTAGCAATAGTGTGAAAGTTGGCATAATGAAGTTGCAGTCACAAACTCACCTGTAACTTTCCTGGTACATCCACAGTGCAAACGAAATATACAAAATCAATAATGGTCAGAACATTCAAATATCAGTAAATAAATATGCTATCTCATAACAACATTTTATATGGAGATGTATTGTACTACTGTTACAAGAAATGCTATCTCTATTAAATGAGAAAGTGAACAAATGTGGGTCTCTGACAATGTCATTAGTGACTTGTTTGTTGGTGTAACTTTGTTTTCCTCCAACTGCAAACCAGAAAGCTGAGCTTTCTGTTCCTTCTTTAGCATGCCTATGATTAACAATCTAGGAGGTTAGATATTCTTTTCAAAAGAAAAGTGATTATGTTATTGATATTCTTTAGTATTATTATTTTTCTCTTACTTTGTCCAGTTATGTGATCGTATTAAGGACATTCCTATAATCAAAGATTGCATTCCTCATAATAGGGGTAGGCGTGTCATCCAATGGTTTCTTTTCTTATCAAAATAAAATCATTGAATATTTTCATGAACTTAATATATTTTTAAATCTCAATGTGGTTTTATTTAATTATTTATTATTTATTTATTTATGATGTCCTTTATACATTTGATTTTTCACAAGATTAAAAGGATTGTTTTTCCTTAAGAAAGATGAAACCGTATAGAGCAAGAAATTCTTCAAAAAAAAAATTTGTTTCACTATTTACTTTTTGTTTAATACATGGTTATATATATATATAAAACTGCAAACCAGAAAGTTGAGCTTTCTGTTCCTTCTTTAGTATGCTTATGATTAACAATCTAGGAGGTTAGATATTCTTTTCAAAAGAAATATGATTAACTTTAGGAAAAAGAAAAATGATTATGGTATTGATATTCTTTAGTATTATTATTTTTCTCTTACTTTGTCCTGTTATGTGATTGTATTAAGGACATTCTCTATAATCAAAAATTGCAATTCTCATAATAGGGGTAGGTGTGTCATCCAATGGTTCCTTTTCTTATCAAAATAAAATCATTGAATATTTTCATGAACTTAATACATTTTTAAATCTCAATGTGATTTTATTTAATTATATATTATTTATTTGTTTATGTTGTCCTTTATACATTTGATTTTTCACAAGACTAAAAGGATTGTTTTTCCTTAAGAAAGATAAAATTGTATTGAGCAAGAAATTCTTCAAAAAAAAAAATCTCGTTTTACTATTTACTTTTTATTTAATACATTGTTATATATATATATATATATATATATATATATATAATTCTTGTTCTAAATATTCAAAACTCGCATTCCCTTGTCCAATGTAAACAACTAGGTGATAAACGATTTTTTTTTTTTGGTCAAGGTGATAAAAGTAATACAGATAATGTAAACAACTTCCCTCTTATAGCCCAATTCCGGCAACATGAGCTGTAGGCCAATTTTGACTAATGGGCCATGGCAATACTTAGGCTTTGCCTTTCAGATTCGTTTTGGGGTGACTCGTGTGTGTTTTTTTTTTTTTAGCTGGAACAAGTCATGCTCCTCACTAAAGGCACTAAAAAAAAAACCGTCAATAGTTGATCCAATAACAAAAAATGTATAAATGAAGTCACTTCAGAAAGGAATCAGCCTGCACATATGTGCTTATCGTTAATGAAGGAATTCATCAGAACTAAATAGATATGCTTATCCCCAGCGACTATACAGCCCCAATAATTCTCCATATCTATAGGCTGCTAGCTATGGGCTACTACTCATTGATGTTAAGTGAGGATATGCTTGAATGGTGAGCATCTAGAGGCCCATGTATAATTTCCAAATATATATATATAATAAAACAAAAAATAATAATAATAAGAGGCTAATGTATAAACAAGTTCAAGGTTCTAGATGACTCCGGGAATAGGTTTGAGAATGCAACTATAGTCACGAGAGAAGAGAGATAAATTAGCAATTCCTTTGATGAGCTGCATATGTTTATACGGTTTTTGGCCAACATTCTTTGTTGAATTTAAGAACACCAGGATAATAAAAGAAAACAGAAGGCAAAAATAATAATTTAAAAATTTAACATTGAACAGGAAATTTTTTCAATAATGCTTTATAGAGAAACGTATATTCAAAATTTAACTAGAATGGCAAGTTGATTTGTAATTCTCCTTAAAATTGAAAGGCATAAAAGTAGAAAGGCAATGTTGAACAACTACTTGCTACTCAATTGCAGGTTGCTTCCTCCTCTCAGCAACAACTGTCTCATTTTCAGTCTCCTTTCTATTGTCGTGAATTGAAGGATAAGGTAAGAAAGATCTTCTTTAGAGGTCTTCTTCAGTTTTCATTTTGAAGTCCCCATTCTAGCATGCCCTTATTGTAAATTGTTAGTGGTTTGGTTCAGACAATGGGTTTAGGAAATGTTTAGCTTATGTTTTTTGTATTGTGATGATTGTTCAATCAATAGGTCATGTTGTAGCTTAAAACTTGAATCACTGGATTTATTTAACATTAAGTAAATAAAGGGGATGTGTTCTCAGTTGGTGTCTTTTAAATGAGGTTAACTGTTGATTTGGATGTCAAGTTTTATGTGAAAAAAATGTTTTCAGCAATCAAATAGTAATAGGGCATGTTTAATTAGAGAATACATAATTAGTTTTGGTTGTGTGTTGTCAATTTTATCCTTCTGTTAAGTGTTGGTTCTTTCTTTTCACGTGGTTCCATTTGTAAACACATCCTTGTTTTTAACTTGATCATATCACTTCTTGTTAACCTTTTGGTTGCCAGGTCATCATGTTGTCCTCCTGCTCATGTCTGTAAACTCATTTTTTTAAATTCTTGGCTATAGAATGCTGTTTTGGAAATTTTGATAATGCTATTTTTTGGTTATCAGTTTGTATCAATCTTGTTTGAATAGGTGAAAGTTTTTGGTGACACAATGGGAGTTGAAATTAGGTGTTTGATCCGCATAATGTAGGTGGATTGATGTTTTATTCTGTCTATATAGGTCATATAAAGGGAGGTCATGCTAATTTTTTCATGAATTTAGTTTGAATGTCATTATAGTAAAAGCACTCTTTATCTTTGAAGTAGGTTGTTTAATTTCGGTCTAACTATTTAGATTTTATTTAAATAGTTGGCTGGTATGTTTTGATTGACATCCCTCTTGTCTATTTTTAAATTAGAAACAGAATGGAAGTTCCTGAGCATCGGAAGTGGATGGATAAAAAGGTGTGTCCTGATAAGAGAAGAGTTACTGATGAGTTCATGGGGGGTTAACGAGTTTGTTGAGTTTGTTTGTGCATAAGAGCAATTTAAAACAATAGGAAAGTTGAGGTGTCCATGTAAAAAATGCAAATGTAAGGCGTATCACTTTGTTGATGAAGTCAAGGCATACCTGTATATGAAGGGATTTATGAGGGATTACTATTACTGGACTAACCATAACGAACCAAGGCCTCCCATTCCCCCAGTGGTTGCAGACAACTCATACTATGGAAGTAGTGGGGCAAAGGAAGACTTCAATAGGTATGAGCAGATGGTAATGGATGCTGCTGGACCCTCTATTGGCAATTACATTGAGCAACAAGGATTTGGTTATGCATAACAAATAAGGGAAGATCCTAACCCAGAAGCCAAAAGATTTTTTGAAATGTTGTCAGCTGCACAAGCTCCCTTGTATGATGGCTGTGACAATTACTCCGAATTGTCAGCTGCATATGAAGCTCTAAGTATCAAATCTGATTTCAATATCTCTGAGACTTGTTTTAATCAGTGGATGGATTTTATAGGAAATGCATTGCCGAAGGATAATCGAATGCCTAGAAATTTCTATCGTGCAAAGAAAGCAGTGGAACGACTAGGGCTGGGTTGCAAAAAGATATCTTGCTGTCCAAATGGATGCATGCTTTATCGTCCTCCTTATGAGAATCTTCGTAGTTGTAGATTTTGTGGTGAGAACCGTTATAGAAGCATCACTAGAAACGATAAGGTCAAAGAATCTCCTCAGAAAAAAATGTGGTATTTCCCACTTATCTCAAGGCTACAACGACTTTATTCTTCAATGCAAACGGCATCTCAAATGAGATGGCATCGTGAGAATGAGAGGGATATGGGTTCTTTGTCTCACCCATCTGATGGAGAAGCTTGGAGATATTTTGACGAAACATATCCTGAATTTGCAGAAGACCCACGAAATGTGAGGCTAGGGTTATGTGCTGATGGATTCGCTCCATTTGACAAAACAGGTAGGACTTATTCATGTTGGCCAGTAATCGTTACTCTATACAATCTACCTCCATGGATGTGCATGAGAAGAGAGTTCATGTTCTTAACTATCATAATTCCAGGCCCTTCCAATCCAAAAAGTAAAATTGATGTGTACTTGCAGCCGCTTATAGATGAACTGAAACTTCTGTGGAGTACCGGTGTCATAACCTATGATGTGTCACGATAACAAAACTCTGTCATGAAGGCTTGTTTGATGTGGACAATTAATGATTTCCCCGCATATGGGATGTTATCAGGTTGGATGACAATAGGAAAACTTGCTTGTCCAATTTGTATGGAGCAATCAAAAGCACTCACACTTAAACATAGCCGAAAGACATCATTTTTTGATTGTCACCGTCAATTCTTGCCATATGATCATTGCTATAGAAGGAACAAAAATGCTTTTAGAAAGAGACTTGATGAAACTTCGTTACCCCCACGAAGGTTGACTGGTGAAGAAGTGTGGGATAGGGTAAGACATATACCTAATATAACTAAATCAGTAGGAGAAAATCCACCAGGGTATGGTATTTATCACAACTGGACAAAACGAAGCATATTTTGGGAACTGCCTTATTGGAAAACAAACCTTCTCCCTCATAATCTGGATGTCATGCATATTGAGAGAAATGTGTTTCTTAATATCTTATACACAGTTATGGATACTAAGGGCAAGATGAAAGACAATTTTAATGCTAGACTGGACTTGGCAGAATATTGTAGACGAAAAGATCTAGAGTTGCAGGATGGTGGAGGTGGAAAGCTAAAAAACCCAAAGCGCAATACACATTGACTAAGCAACAAAGATTAGCTATGTGCGAATGGGTTAAACAATTGAAGCTACCAGATGGATATGCCTCAAATTTGGCTAGATGCGTTGACATGAGGGAAGCAAAGTTGTTTGGTATGAAGAGTCATGATTGTCACGTGTTCATGCAACGTTTGCTCCCAATTGCATTCAAGGCATTACCGAAGCCCATTTGGAATGCACTTACTAAGTTCAGTCAATTCTTCAGGGAATTAACTTCGCCATTGCTGAGAAAGGATAAATTACATGAGATGGAACAAAACATTCCAATCATTTTATGTAAATTGGAGCAAATATTTCCTCCGAGTTTCTTTGATTCAATGGAGCACATTCCAATTCATTTGCCCTACGAAGCAAGGGTTGGTGGTCCTGTGCAATATCGATGGATGTATCCCTTCGAAAGGTTGAGTCATCTATCTATCTTTATTTTTTCATTTAAATCCTCATAAGGTATTTATTACACTGATGTTATCAATTAATAGGTTTATACGTACCTTAAAAGATAAGGTCACGAACTCAGCTAAAGTTGAAGGCTCCATTTGTGAAGCTTATTTAGTGGAGGAGACCTCTACGTTTGCATCTTACTACTATCCGCCCACTGTTCCATCTAGAAGGACAAGAGTTTCACGGAATGACGATGGAGGTGAAGGTTGTTCTATCAATCCGCCATTCTCTATTTTTAATTTTCCCGGTCGTCTTATTGGAAAACACAAATCTTGCATCTTGCAAGAAAGGGAAATGAATGCTGCACACTTGTATGTTCTTCTAAATTGTCCTGAGGTGGAGCCTTTTTTGAAGTAAGCTTCTAAGTTGTTCTTTTAATTTCACATATCGTGATTAAATCTATGAAGTGATTTAATCTGTGATTTTAATTCAGCATATATGCAGATTTGCTATAAGAACTTGGTCTAAATGACTTGCAAGTAGACAAACAAATCTCCACAACATTTCCCACATAGTTTAAAGAACATGTATGCTAAATACCATTGTGAACACCCAATTTTGACCGGACTAAAAGAAAAAAATAATAAAAAAGAAACAAAAAAGAGAAAAATAAAAAAAATAAAAAAAAAGATTCTTGTTATCCTTTTTTTAACCCATCTTTTTAACCCAAATACATAAGCCCAAAATATAATAGAAAATGAAAAATAAAAAAAA
The DNA here is from genome assembly GCA_029884595.1 of Ormosia semicastrata. Taxonomy (NCBI): domain Eukaryota; kingdom Viridiplantae; phylum Streptophyta; class Magnoliopsida; order Fabales; family Fabaceae; genus Ormosia; species Ormosia semicastrata. Next base: position 69,807,367 of record JAQQTO010000062.1, read on the forward strand.
AAGTAAAAAAAAAAAGAAAATAATAAAAAATAATAATAATAATAATAAAAGATTTGTTCATGCAAAGCATCACCCACTGCTGAAATAGGGGACAAGCACTTTTGCCTCCCATTCTCTTTTCCACAAAGGTACGCTGAGTTTTGCTCCCCACTTAGTTTCCCACTTGCACTACTGAACAAACAGATTCCCTCACTAATTGCACCTACTCCCTCACTAATTCACCCACTCCATTATCACCTGGCTGCTAGCAACTAATAAAAGAGGACCAACTTCAAGACCTTGGGGCGGATCTCTCCATCCGAGACTGATAAAAAAAAACTTTCAAAGACCAACCTTCAGGAAGACTCTCCAGAAGGCGGAACCCAATTGGAACCTTCATTTCCCTCACCCTCAAGCTCACTAACAGACCCTCCTAAAAACAATCCCCACCCGACACCTTCCATCGAAACTTGCAACCGTGACCATCTTCCACCCTCACCCATCTTTGCCATCTCCAAAACTACCTTGCACCTTCAACTTCTCATCACTTTCATCATCAACCACACTCTCAAAGCAACTCCTCACCCATAACCGTGGGACAACTACCAGCCTCTCAACCGACCGTCGGACCGCACGAACGAACTTGATCTCACCTCTTTCCGACCGACCGTCGAATCATCACCCCTTTCCAACCGACCGTCGAATCCACCTCCACCATCAACTATCCACCAACACCCAACCTATCGTCGAATCCATCTCATACTTACCCCTAACCGATCGTCAAACTCCAAAGCGAGAATCACTCGACTTCACCTTTAACTCGACCGTCGGATCGCACATAAGAAATCACCTTCCAACCGACCGTCGAACCACACCGGTCATCATCCTCACCAAACAACCTCACCAACAACCCGTCCAAAACTCCATTACCATCAACCAAACTCCATCCCCTCACTCGACCGTCGAATCCATCAACCTTCCTCACCGACCGTCGGACCGCATGAAGCCGGATCCTTCACTTTACCACCCACATTCATCTCCGGTCGACCGTCGAACCGTGAGCTCCACTCCTCTCACCGACAAGCCATCCAAACTTTCACACCATCAACCAAACTCCGTCCATTCGACCGTCGGACCCCAAAAGCGGGACCATCTACATTCTCCAACTCGACCGTCGAACCTCGCCTAGGTCGCCCTTCACCGACCGTCGAACTCCTCACTAACAACCCATCCAAACTCCCCTCACCGACCACCCAAGATCTTTCCAACCGACCGTCGAATTCCAAATCCTTTCCAACCGACCGTCGAATTCCAAATCCTTTCCAACCGACCGTCGAATTCCAAATCCTTTCCAACCGCATGGCAGGTCGAATTCATCCCATCCTTACCTCCATTAAAACCGTCGAATCGAATAAGCCAACCACCCTCCCCTCGCTAATCATCGTCGTAAACGAGGTCCTTCTTGTTGCATCTTTAATTTTATATCTCCAAGTTTTGGATTATCTGTTTCTTGGTTTTCTTTTTTACGTTTCCTCGTTCTTTTTATTTCATTTATTATCGTTTGTTGGGCTAGATTTTGGGAGTTAAAAAATGATAAATAAAGAAATAGTTAAAAGTTTTTAAAAAGGAATAAAAATGGGTTACCCTGAGTTGCGACTTGACTTGCTAACCCTTATATTTTGTAAACATCGAGCCAATGACAACTTGATGATTTACATTTTTTTAAATTAAATTGCTAATTGATAATCTTAAATAAAAATTTTGTAACAAACTCGATAATCAATGGGTGACGTCTGTAGCGTGACGCCGAGCTTCACCTATTCAAATTGATTAAGTGAGTCGCGACGGCTTGTTAATTCAAATTTTTAATTTTTAAAAATCAATCAACCCACAAATATTTTCAAAAGAACTACGTGACTTTGAATTCCTCATTGCACCGAGGATACGTAGGAGCGGGAATCATATTCCGTCAAGCCAAAAATTAAATTTTCATAATTTATTTGTTTATTTCATATTTCTTTTACAAAAGGGGTAAAACAAATATTTTCAAGGATTATTAAGAATTTGCATAATTGATTTGAGGTACCGTCTTAGGACGGGTGTGTTAAGTCTTTGTGGGATTAACTTTCCGCCCTTCCTTAAGCATAACCGACTCCCGAATCCGATCTGGTTTTCAAAGACAATTTTTTTCCTTGGTTTTCTAATTTTTCCTAATAAAAATAAAATTGGTGGCGACTCTTAAAATTAAAATAATTTAATTTAAGTTGCTATTTCGCTGCGATTAATTACGGTCGCGACAGATGGCGACTCCACTGGGGACATTTGGAGAGTCAAGCCTGTTGTTGTTAGTTGTGCAAATTGTTAATAATTTTATTTATTTATTTTACCCCTTTTATCTTCGTTTTTTGTTTTCTTTTTGTTTGTAAATGGATTTTATTTATTTTTGTTTTATGTAAATATCTGATAGCATTATCTTATGTATATTGTTACTTGTATATATTTGTGCATAATTGTTGAAACCTTAGGATAGATGATTGCTGCCTGGCTATTGTATATATGTTTTTTGCAGGATGTAAATAGTCTCTAGGATTATGAAGGTTTGTATGCTCCCTACACACACTGCACCTACACGTTTATCACACACATTCGAGTGGGGCCCTATACCCGGGTCTGAGTGAATCTTGAGTTAGGTAGAGGTTGTGTAGTGGTAGCCATTTTGGATGTACTTCCTGTTTGGTTATCGCGAAAACCTCATCTAGAGTGCGCCTTTTTCATGAATGTCCCACACCTAGTTGGTTTACCCACTATTTCGTGGTCAACATTCTGAAATAGGACTTGGCTCTAGAGACCTTTAAAATAGAAAAGCCACCCTACGGAAGTTATCACGAACCAGAAAGACTCTTAGATCCTTAGGATGGAATTCCCAAGTTTAAGGCAACCTCATTAGGACACAAAAGGAGCGTACTTCTTCTTTCCTCATGCCATCCATTCTTGAAAAAAAAAACTTAAAAAATACATTTTCTTACATTCTTAAAAAAAAAAAAATCATCTTGCATTTTTATAACCTTTTAAAAAAAAAAACTTGCATTTTCATGACACTCCAAGCATTCTTTTAAAAAAAAAAATCATGCATTTTCATGTCATCCTTAGCATTTTAAAAAAATAATAATAAAAAATAAATCGAGACATTTTCATAAAAAAAAATTTCATGCATGGCATCTTTAGCATTCTAAAAAATATATATAAAAAAAAAAAATAAATAAATCATGCATTTCATTCCATGCATTTGAAAAAAAAAAATGTTTTCATTTCATTCATCTCATTTTATGCATGACATTCCTTGTATGATGTTACTAGTCTTCTCCATCCGCGTTATGAATAAAAAAAAAAAGAAAAAAAAAAAAAAGGCAATGTGCCGACAATGAGGTAGGTAGTGCCATTAAATTTTATCGGAAGCATGTGGAGACAACAATCTGCGAGAATCTTGCAGTATGGATTTTATTGGCCTTCTTTATTCAAGGTCTGTTACACCTTTTGCAAAAGTTACGGAAATTGGTCAATAAAGTTTTGCTTTAAGATTCTCATCCGCACCTACTCCTTAGAAAATTGAGATCTAGGAGGCGCGGTTCTTTTGTTGTCAAACACGTGTATCTTATGGGGCCATAGACATTGAGAATCCTAAGAATGGTAATACGCTTAAAGTTAATGGACCAAGACTCAACCATTTACGGAACATCAAGTTGTTGAGTTCTCTCGTATTCTTGCCGGTTACATGGCGGATAACGGTACTCCGTGACTCTCAAGTCGGTTTGTTTTTCAGTTTCCCATAATAACTAATTTCTTCTCCTTTCAAAATGGATGTCATTCTCTCAAATCTAAGAAAATATTTTCCTTCTCTTCCTCTAAATGCTCTAACAAAAGTCTATGAAGCTAGGTGTGAAAGACTGAGATTGTTAATGTATAAGGGCATCCCGAGAAGATATATCTGGATAAGCGAAGCAAAGGTTCGTTTAGTGGTGAATCTTCAGATTCATTTGTCCCATACATGCCTGGTCTCGGTAAAAGTTCATTTTCAAAAAGGAGAAGAGCAAAAAGAATGAAAGTTTGTTACAAGTGTGCACGATGGAATTGCAACACGCGATGTCACTCTTTGGGGATGGTTTCGTAAATAGAGAAGATAAAATATTCTTCATTAAGAATGGGTGAGTAAGGAGTCATTAGATAATATCTTATTGACTCTTGAGATGCATTCTTGCGGAGTTGTGCGGCGTGAACTTCTTAGTTTGTGGAATCTTTTCAAGGACGAGCAAGAGCGTTACAGTCTTGGGAATCGACTCAAAAAAGACCCTGTTTGCCAATTTATAAGAAAATTAGATGGGAAGCTTATCCTCGACTCATAGAAGGCATTTAAGCCGTTTCTGGACGTGAAACCAGAGGAAGATGTGAGCCACAATCACAACAACATGTATATATTATCTTGTACATTTAAAAAAATGAAAAAATAAATGAAAAAAATGAAAAAAGGGTGAAACTTCGGTTGTACTTGGTCTTTAATTAGATTAGGAGCCCCTGCTAGTGGAGTGGCAGACCCGTCATTGACTCGGGTGGACCTTCGCACGCCGGTCGTTCGGTAAATAAGGTTCGTGTGCCATGCTCATGCAGAGAGCCGCGCAAGCATTCCTGTGTTTTAACCAAAGGCTCGCTGGCGATGGACAGAAAGAAGCGTCCGTGTTTGCATTCTCGCGTGACAATGCCTCGAGAGTGAATCCGTGATTTAATGCCATGGGCTCTTCACGACCTCTCACCGGGCATTTGTGGTCGTTGGTGGTAATTTGTCGATTTACGCACTTTAATTAGTGGCGTCGTAGCTCAATCAAAATATCCCACAAGCGGGAGGGAGAAGAATGCCCAGATTGGCTAAAGCGTCTTGGTATTATCGCACTCATGACGCGCTTGAGTATAAAGATCTGCCATGAAACACTGTACATAAAGGTATGTAATCATTTGTTATTATTTTATTTTTGTATGATTTTGTTGAATTTTGGTTTTGGACAAACGATCTTTTGGATGGGATCCTTCGGGGGTTTCTAGACTTCTTTACCCTGATGATTTTCTTGAAAAAAAAAGTTAAAAAAAAAAACAACACAAAAAAAAAAAGATTTTATGTTTCTTAAATTCAACCTTTTCGACAACAAATGTATGACCTACCCTTCTAGGTGCAATTATTTCCTTTCCATTCTTTTTCTTATTTAAACACTCCATTTTCTCCTCCATCTTGAACTCAGAAACACTCAAAGAGAAGAAGGGTATAGAATGGGGCACGCATTATTCGTAACCTAAAAAATGTCGTATTTTTGTGGGTCGAGTTATGGGAAGGGATTAGAGTTTGTAAACGCAGCCAAGCACTCTTGGTCGAGCACTTGCTGCGAGGAACATTCATCTTGTATATGGGGAGGTTGTCGTGGGTTAATGGGGGCTGTTTCACTTTTTGCTCTTATAGGAGGCGGTCGGGTTTTAGGTGTTATTCCTAAACCTTTAGTCGAAAGTAACATCACCGGCAAGACAGTTGGAGAAGAAATTGTGTAACATCCATGCATGGACGCATGAAAATAATGATTGACAATTCTGATGCATTTCTTGTCTTACCGGTGGTTTTGGTACTTTGGAAGAAATTTTTCAAATTGTCTCTTGGGCTGAACTGAACATCCACCATAAACCCATTGGTTTGTTGAATGTTAATAATTTCTTTGACCTTTTGTTATTTTTTCTTGACAAAGTTGTGGAACGAGTAAATTTATCACTCCTTCTAGGCAAGACAACTTCTTATCTCTGCCTCCACTATTGATGAGCTCATGGATAAATTGGAAGCTTTTGAGTATGTACCTGATAAGGTATTGGCTCAGATAGATTGGTCAATAGGGAGCAGCAAAGGAAGTAACAAGAAAAGCAAGCCAGATCGACACTTTCTCTTTAATCGGTTTGATTTTATTGTACTTTGTTTATTTAAATTTGTGTCCGCTTTCTCCAACGGGTAATTCTATCCTTTACTCATCTATATTTTAACATTAAGGACAATGTTATGATCTGGTTGGGGGAAGGATGGTTGTGTAAAACAAAAAAAAAAAAAAAAAAAAAAAAAAAAAAAAAAAAAAAAAAAAAAAAAACAAAAACAAACAAAAACAAAAAAAAAAAACAAAAAAACCAAAAAAATTCAAAAAATGTGTTTGTTAATATGTTTGTTGTGTTTGTCATCAATTAACAACAAAAGTAAATAGGGATGGCGAGTAAGGAGTAATTTTTATCTTGAGACGCATCTCAATTGGTGGCGAGTAAGGAGTAGTAGGGTAGTAATTAGTATTAAATTGTGGAAGTACTAAAGTTCTATTCACTTCTTATCAGGGTCCGATGCAGCACTGACTGTGTGCTTCTTTTCTACTGGGCGTTGATTCACTTCTTATCAGGTTGTTTTGCTCTTTTCTATATCTTTCTTTCACATTGAGGACAATGTTATGATCTGGTTGGGGGGAAGGATCGTTGTGTGCCTAAATATATAAAAACAAAAAAAAACAAAAAAAGTGTGTGTATTGTGCGTCTTTTCTACTGGGCGTTGATTCACTTCTTATCAGGTTGTTTTGCTCTTTTCTATATCTCTCTTTCACATTGAGGACAATGTTATGATCTGGTTGGGGGGAAGGATCGTTGTGTGCCTAAATATAAAAAAAAAAAAAAAAAAAAAAAGGTGTGTGCATGTATTAATATGTTTATATGTTTGTCGGTAATTTTCTAAACCGAGTTAAGGATGGCGAGTAGAGGAGTAAATTTTACTCCGAGACGCATTTTAGTTGGGGTAGATAACTAGTTTGTGTGGAAGTAGCAATTGAAATTCAGGAAAATTTGCATGATTGAGTAAATTATCTTCTTTCTTAAAAATCATATGTTTGGTTATGGATGTTGAATTGGTGGACTGAGAATGATAGAACTATATCTTGTGAGATCTTGAGCCTAATGGATAGATTCAACATTTATGCCATTCTCTTCTTTCTTGTGTGATTTTCACTCATGATAATGATCACTCTAGAACTTGCTTTGATTCTTTTTGAGGCTACGTTTCACTTGCATGCATGAACATGATGGAGGCCCTCTTTCTTAGCCAGTTTAGCCAAATAGCCAACCTTGCATATTTTTCCTTTGCTTAACCCCTTTGAGCTTATTTGACCATTCCTTGTTTCTAACTCATTACGTGCCTTAAATGAAAAACCATGTTCTAACCCAACCTTAGGGAATAAGAGAGCATTGACTTTGTTATTTGATGAGTCCTTGAACAAGTGTGGGGGCGCATGTGCAGATTGGTTATATAAAAAAAAAAAGAAAGAAAAAGAAAAAAAAGGGGGGGGAAGAAAATATGTTTCTATAAAAAAAAAAAAAGAGAGAGCTGATTATTGCTACAATCAAAAGAATGCACCATGTGATATATTCATACCTAGAGGGTGGATGATTGGAAATAACAGGAATAGAAGGAGAATGTTCAAGCCTAAAGGAATTCAATCTACCAATTGATCTTTAACAAAACATTAGTTAGATATTGGTCATTGTTCGTATGAGAAAAAACTAAGAAAATCGTGAGAAAGTTAGGATGAATGTTCTCAAACATCTTCTCCACTCTAAGCGTATCATAATGCTCTTCTATTCTCTTTGGTATTTAACTTGACATATCCATATTACTTCCACCTTTACCTTGACCCCATTATAACCTTGAATAAAGTCCTCATGATTTGTGTATACATGTGTTTTGAGTAGTGGAGAAGTAGAAAATAAGCAAGCATATGGTAGTGAAATTTTCATGGGTCGAATTGAGTGAAACACCTACCTTTTAAACACTTGAGAGATTGAGAGTAAATTCTGTGAGGATCTATCATTCTTTACTCATGTTTTTCAATTGAAGTATCCTTGCTTGTTGATTTGAGATGTGAAGATGTGTTGCATCATGAATGTTTGGTTACTTGAATTATTAATTGATCTTCATTCTTAAATATTATTAGAAATTGAGTCTTTTAAAATGTTTAACTTTTGAGTCAGATTTTTTTTTTCTGTTTTGCCCGAGGACGTGCAAAAGAGTAAGTGTGGGGGTGTTTGATAATTAATGATGTCCAGTTGTCGAATCTTGACTCAAGCGAAAAAAAAAAAAAATCTTTTGATTTTCTTGCTATTTTATTTCTTGTGTCTTTAACGTTGTAAACTTCTAAGAACAATCTGGAAGTTGTTCGTTTTTTTGTTGTACTTTTTGAATTCATGAGTGTCTGTGACATAATGCTTGGTAAAGTGACCATGAGTACAACACCATGATTTGACCATCTACTTGGTAATTTCTTATTGACCAATTCAGATCGAAGAGATCTTGGAAATCCCAATTGATGGAAGAGGAGGTACCTAGAGCAAAAAAAATAAAAAAAAATTGAAGGATTAAGGAGAAGCTGTGTTGAAGGAAGTAGCAACTGCACAAGGACTGAGTTATCAAGCAGTTGTAGGGAATCAACTAAATGAGAGACAAGGTTAAACATTGGGGCAAAATTTTCTCTCAAGGAATCAGTCAAGCAATGGTTCATCCCATTTCTTGGAAGGAGAGTTGAAAGTGAAAAACAAAGAAAAAGAAGGAAAGGAGAAGAAGAAGGAAAAAAGGAAGGGTCTAAGGAAGAAAGGCATGTGAATAAAGTTTGAGTGGTCAAAGCTTTCCAAAGTCGTCCTTGGTTCAAATGTTTTTAAATAAAATTTAGAAAATAAAAAAAAAAAAAAAAGAAGAGAAAGAAAAAGAAAAGAAAAAAAAAAGAAAACAAAAAAAAAGAGAGAAAAGCAAAGGAAAAACAAAGAAAAGAAAATGAAAAAAAAAATGAAATGAAAAAAAAAAAACTGGGGCAATTTTAAGCGGCAATTGACGGAAGAGAGCTCGTGTCACTGGTTGTTGTAATATCCATCTAAGAATTAGGACCTATCTAATGAGAAGAAAGGAATCCTAATTGGGGTAATTGTCTGTCACATTGCCTTTATATCATCCTTTTGTACTATTTGCCTTTTCGTGCTTGAAAACACTTTCCTTTCTTCTCTTTTTATTCTTCATCTTTCTTTGTCATGTTCCTTTCCTTTATATTTGTGAAGTCACACGTGTTTATCACAAAATGCTTCGATAAGAGGGAATATGAATTCAGTATCATTGATTTAACAATTTAATGGCAATCCTCTACCTAACAAGTTAGATCAAGAATGAATCAGAAGGTTCAAACAGGGAAGAAAAGCTCCTAATGCAATCGGCAATGTTAAGAGGGAAACTATGAACCTGATGAGCAAACTTAGAAGTAAAGTAACTCCAGTGTCCGAGGATCCCAAGAAACTCGAAATAAGTTGATAAGCCCTGGTTTGTGAGAGCCTACGCCCGGGTTTGATAGATCAAAGTTTTCCGAGGAAGCAATTAGAACCATGTATGCAAGAGAAAGTTTTGGCATAATGTTTTTGATCTTCTGATATGATTTTAAGTTGCAGGAATGTACGTCGCAACATCTCTCAATGAGCTGCAAATTTGTGAAAAGTGACGTCTTTGGCTTTTGCGCCAAGCTTCACTATAAAAGAACAACGAGACAAAAGATTTTTTTGGGCCAAGCCCATTGTCTTTAAGTTGGGCCAAGCCCACTTTGTTTTAAATTAGGCCAAGCCCATTGTCTTTTAAATTTTGGGCCAAGCCCACTGTCTTTTTAAATCAAGGGCCAAGCCCACTTTGTCTTTTTTAAATTCCTGCCAAGCCCATTGTCTTTTAAATTCTGGGCCAAGCCACTGTCGTTTTAAATTGGGCCAAGCCCCTGTCTTTTAAAGTCAGGCCAAGCCCATTGTCTTTTAAATTTTGGGCCAAGCCCCTTTGTGTTTTTTAAATTCGAGCCAAGCCCACTTGTCTTTTAAATTAGGCCAAGCCCATTGTCTTTTAAATTTTGGGCCAAGGGTTTGTCTTTTTAAGTTGGCCAAGCCACTGTTGTCTTTTAAATTCAAGCCAAGCCCATTGTTTTTTAAGTCTCTGGGCCAAGCCCATCTGTTTTTTAAGTTGTAGGCCAAGCCCATTGTCTTTTAAATTTTGGGCCAAGCCCATCGTGTTTTTCCAAGCCAAGCCCACTTGTTTTTAAATTCGGGCCAAGCCATCGTTTTTTTAAATTTCGAGCCAAGCCCACCGTGTTTTTAAGTCTAAGGCTAAGCCCTTTGTTTTTAAATTTCGGGCCAAGCCCATTGCCTTTAAATTCGGGCCAAGCCCACTTTTTCTTTTTTTAAATTCTGGGCCAAGCCCATGTTTTTTTAAATTGGGCCAAGCCCATCGTTTTTTAAATTTCGCCAAGCCCATCTTCCTTTAAATTGGGCCAAGCCCACTGTCTTTTAAATTTCAGGCTAAGTCCATTATATTTTAAATTCTGGGCCAAACCTACTGTCTTTTTAAATTTTGGGCCAAGCCCATTGTTTTAAATTTTAGGCCCAAGCCTTTGTTTTTCAAATTAGGGCCAAGCCCACTCACGTTTTTCAAATTCGGCCAAGCCCATCGTTTTAAATTGGGCCAAGCCCCTTGTCTTTTTAAATTACCCCTAGGGCCAAAAATTTGTCTCTTAAATTGCAGGCCAAGCCCACTGTCTCTTAAATTAGGGCCAAGCCCACTATCTTTCAAATGCAGGCCAAGCCCACTTTGTCTCTCAAATTCTGGGCCAAGCCCACTGTCTCTTAAATTCCGGGTCAAGCCCACTGTCTTTCAAATTCTGGGCCAAGCCCATTGTCCTTTAAATTTCGAGCCAAGCCTACTGTTTTAAAATTTTTGGGACACCAGATACCCATTGTCTTTTAAATTTCGGGACACAGAAGCCCACCGTCACTCCGTGCACTTTATTGTTCTTGTTTTATTTTGCAAAATTGGAGTTCATGTCTTTACTCGTTTCTTACGACGATAAAATGAAAAACCACAGTTCTTTTTTTTTTATCTAATAAGAAACAAGTAAAGAGAACAATCATGAACACCCAATTTTGAGGACTAAAAGAAAAAAAAATAATAAAAAAGAAACAAAAAGAGAAAAATAAAAAAAAAAAAAAAAAGATTCTTGTTATCCTTTTTTAACCCATCTTTTTAACCCAAATACATAAGCCCAAAATATAATAGAAAATGAAAAATAAAAAAAAGTAAAAAAAAAAAAGAAAATAATAAAAATAATAATAATAATAATAAAAGATTTGTTCATGCAAAGATCACCATTGCGGCGAGAGGGACAAGCACTTTTGCCTCCCATTCTCTTTTTCCACAGTGCACAGTTTTTGCTCCCCCACTTAGTTTCCCACTTGCACTACTGAACAAACAGATTCCCTCACTAATTGCACCTACTCCCTCACTAATTCACCCACTCCATTATCACCTGGCTGCTAGCAACTAATAAGAGAGGACCAACTTCAAGACCTTGGGGGGATCTCTCCATCCGAGACTGATAAAAAAAAAACTTTCAAAGACCAACCTTCAGGAAGACTCTCCAGAAGGCGGAACCCAATTGGAGCCTTCATTTCCCTCACCCTCAAGCTCACTAACAGACCCTCCTAAAAACAATCCCCACCCGACACCTTCCATCGAAACTTGCAACCGTGACCATCTTCCACCCTCACCCATCTCTGCCATCTCCAAAACTACCTTGCACCTTCAACTTCTCATCACTTTCATCATCAACCACACTCTCAGCAACTCCTCACCCATAACCGTCGGACAACTACCAGCCTCTCAACCGACCGTCGGACCGCACAGAAGCCAGAACTTGATCTCACCTCTTTCCGACCGACCGTCGAATCATCACCCCTTTCCAACCGACCATCGAATCCACCTCCACCATCAACCATCCACCAACACCCAACCTATCGTCGAATCCATCTCATACTTACCCCTAACCGACTGTCAAACTCCAAAGCAGAATCACTCGACTTCACCTCTAACTCAACCGTCGGATCGCACATAAGAAATCGCCTTCCAACCGACCGTCGAACCACATCATCGGTCATCATCCTCACCAAGCAACCTCACCAACAACCCGTCCAAAACTCCATTACCATCAACCAAACTCCATCCCCTCACTCGACCGTCGAATCCATCAACCTTCCTCACCGACCGTCGGACCGCATAGAAGCCAGATCCTTCACTTTACCACCCACATTCATCTCCAATTCGACCGTCGAACCGTGAGCTCCACTCCTCTCACCGACAAGCCATCCAAACTTTCACACCATCAACCAAACTCCGTCCAATTCGACCGTCGGACCCCAAAAGCAAGACCATCTACATTCTCCAACTCGACCGTCGAACCTCAGCTAGGTCGCCCTTCACCGACTGTCGAACTCCTCACTGACAACCCATCCAAACTCCCCTCACCGACCGACCCAAGATCCTTTCCAACCGACCGTCGAATTCCAAATCCTTTCCAACCGACCGTCGAATTCCAAATCCTTTCCAACTGACCGTCGAATTCCAAATCCTTTCCAACCGACAGTCGAATTCATCCCATCCTTACCTCCATTCGACCGTCGAATCGAATAAGCCAGCCACCCCCCCTGCTAATCTGGTCGTAAACGAGGTCCTTACTATTGCATCTTTAATTTTATATCTCCCAGTTTTGGATTATCTGTTTCTTGGTTTTCTTTTTATGTTTCCTCGTTCTTTTTATTTCAATTATTATCAGTTTGTTGGGCTAGATTTTGGGAGTTAAAAAATGATAAATAAAGAAATAGTTAAAAGTTTTTAAAAAGGAATAAAAATGGGTTACCTGAGTTGCGACAGCTTGCTAACCCTTATATTTTGTAAACATCTGAGTTGCATGGCATGACTTGATGATTTACATTTTTTTAAATTAAATTACTAATTGATAATCTTAAATAAAAATTTTGTAACAAACTCGATAATCAATGGGTGACGTCTGTAGCGTGACGCCGAGCTTCACCTATTCAAATTGATTAAGTGAGTCGCGACGGCTTGTTAATTCAAATTTTTAATTTTTAAAAATCAATCAACCCACAAATATTTTCAAAAGAACTACGTGACTTTGAATTCCTCATTGCACACGAGGATACGTAGGAGCGGGAATCATATTCCGTCAAGCCAAAAATTAAATTTTCATAATTTATTTGTTTATTTCATATTTCTTTTACAAAAGGGGTAAAACAAATATTTTCAAGGATTATTAAGAATTTGCATAATTGATTTGAGGTACCGTCTTAGGACGGGTGTGTTAGGGGTGCTGTGGGATTAACTTTCCGCCCTTCCCTAAGCATAACCGACTCCCGAATCCGATTTGGTTTTCAAAGACAATTTTTTTCCTTGGTTTTCCAATTTTTCCTAATAAAAATAAAATTGGTGGCGACTCTTAAAATTAAAATAATTTAATTTAAGTTACTATTTCACCGCGATTAATTACGGTCGCGACAACCATCTACCTAATTTCCCTGTTAGTTCCCTCATTACTTGTTTAGGTTAAATCAATTAACTTACCCATTTATGATATAGGTGTTTAGTAACAACATTGAAGATGAACTTATAAGGAGTTTGGCATGGGGGCCCTCAAACAAAGTAAACATGTGGCAGACATATTCAATAAATGGTTACAAATTCAATACAAAAGATCATGGTCAAGGGATGAGTACAACAAATTGTGGTGTTTGTGTTCGAGGTGGCGAGAATAAGACAATGGAGAATGATTACTACGGGGTTTTAACTGATATTGTTGAAATGCAGTATATTGGGTGGCCTTTAAAGATGCTAGTTCTATTCAAATGTGATTGGTTTGATCCCTCCCCTAATCAAGGGACATGGATAGATAATTATGGAATTGTTGAAGTTAGAGCATCTAGAAGATATAAGAATTATGATCCATTTATTCTTGCACAACAAAGACTAGTGCAATGTGTATTGCGTTGAATTTGATGCTTTGTTTGGATTGGACATTCCAAGTTTGAAGTTTAAACGGTGGTCTCCAAGTTGGGTCATATGGGTGCGTGCGCAATTACTGGAGGCTGCACAATAATCCGCGCTTCCATTTTCACAAACAGATGGTTGGAAGGAAACATCCCCTAATAATTGGCCATTTGGTACTATTTAGTATTTACACTATATATAGAGGTTATTGATCCTAAACTAAAGAAGAGGATAACATCAGTATGTTACAAGTGTTACAACAGAATGTACAAATAATATTGATAAGGTAAACTAAACTTAAGCTAAACTGGATAAATGTTATCTTTTGGTGTTTGACTGAGTCTCTGCACCTTTATATCTTTGGAGGACTATTTTGATGTATTTATAAATGAAGGACCAATGCAATGTCACGTATGTCTTTGGAGGACTAACATGATTGTTTACTCTATTCTTTTGGGCGGCCATACTTCAAAAGTGGCAATCCAACATCGGAAATTTTTTGAAGTACAAATGAAGTCTACAGCTATAGTTAAGATGTTGTCCTTAAATTGGTGAAGGTTACATGAGATTGAGCCCTTTAATATGTTGACAAGAAACTATATTATTTGGGTTTTGGATAGACCAAAACCAAGTCATTCGAAATATCCATGTAATCAGGTTTCTAAATGCTGTGTAGATGTATTGAAAGTAAGGCTACAAATGCACTTGCCTCAATCGGGTCAGCAACTGAAGTGCTTTGCTTTTCCTTGATTTTCTGTTTGGCATTCATGGCATTCAGTCACCTGATTAATTTGTGAAAGAGTTAAAAAAATAAACACCTTCAAAAATTAGATGAATAACTACACTGATTTTGTTAATTGTTATTAGTGTTTTCTATTAGCACAATCACTTCATGCGCATTTCTACAGTGGGTTTTGCTATCTGTTTCTCTTATGTTCAACTTGTGTGCATTTCTACATATAAAATGCCTACTGCTAGAAGTGCAAGTTGATGTTGGCTTGGAGACCTGGGGGACTGATCAGCTTCGTTGCAATTTATCCATCATCACTTGTGGATGGTTTACAGCATGTTCTTGTTTGCAAATCATGTATTGGTTATATTTGTAGCATTGCTGTGATCCTGTGGATTAGCTCATTACATGAAGCTATAGTAAACACAAACTACAATAATAGGAAAGAAGTAAATTCTATGAGTAAATTTGGCAATGTAAGAACTGGGAGGGAAATATGTGGCTTCTGCCATCTTATTTTTTGGGCTTTTCAATGAGCCTTCATTGTAAGTTTATTACTTTCATAGAATTCTAAGAGAAGAGTGTTTAACTTATAGTAGACATTTTGTAGGTTATTCAATGCATTATGATTTGTAACCTCAAACTATCCATATATAACTGATCATTGTGTTTTTAGTTTAAGTTATTAGACACGGTAATCGTATCGTATAAACAGACTATGGAAAGGCCAAAGTTCTATTGCACTTTCAATTCAAAATATTAGGTAGCAGTCAATTATATTGTTAAGATGACATCGCAATCTTTTTAAGTTCGAGTCTATGTTTTGGACATACCTATCTTATTATCCCTAGCAATATAAATTTGTCAAGCCAATCAGGTTGACCTTGCTTTCTAGTAATATAAATTTTTAAGGCTACTAATACTTACTTTTTGTCTTTTCAGGTGAATCAGATGTCCAGGGAGCCAAGCTTTTTTGACATCTACAAGCGACTTCATAGAGCCAAGGAGAATCCAGAAGAGTATAACACTTTGGAAGCAGCACAGATTGCGGTAAGCATAAGCTAGCATTTAAGTTACATTAATTTTCAAGTACAAATGTCTTATAACTACTTTTTAGGAAGAGTATGAAAGGAGGATGACTGAGTGGCAATCCCAGCATAGTGAAAGTAGCAGCAGTCAAGCCTCTGCTAACAGTATCTACTTAGAAGTTGTTAGAGGCCCAAACAAGAAAGGGCGCATATACGGATTGGGTTCACAAGCAACTAATGTCATTGGATCTTCTTCCACTCCTCCCTCCTCTTTCATTGATGGAGTATCACCAACAAATATTAATGCAATGCAGTCAAAGATTCAGGCTTTAATAGATGAGCTTCATTGAAAGAATGTTGAACAAGACATGATGAAGCAGAAGATGGAACAATGGGAGGAAAAGTTTAGGATTCTTCTTTTAGGTAGTCAATTTGGAACATCATCACTTGCAGCTTCACAGCCTGAACCTTCCCATCATGCACCTAGAGAAGAGGATGACCATCATAATGAGGAGATGGGTGACGATGTTAATGATAGCCCAAATCTGTGATTAGTTTTATTTTAATATTTTCATTGAGAATTTAAATATTTGTAATGATAATTAATTATTACTTTGCATTTTAGTACAAATATTTGTGATGTTAATTAATTGTGATTTCTTATGCTATATGACTTATTCTGATAGTTATTGCATCGGGGTTAGTTATAAAATTAAAAGTATATTAAAAAGATAATTCTGAAAATTTTAGAGACAATTTGTATTTATTTTTTAAAATTTTTTAATTAGAGACGGAATTAGAGATGGAATAATGCTGTCTCTAAATTTAGAGACGGAATTAGAGACAAAAAATTAGTTAAAATTTTAGAATTACATATGGATTAGAGACGGAATAGTGTCGTCTCTAAATTTAGAGACGGAATTAGAGACGGAATACGTTTTAAAATTTTTTGAATTAGAGACAGAATAGTGCCATCTCTAAATTTAGAGACGGAATTAGAGACAGAATACATTTTAAAATTTTTTGAATTAGAGATAGAATAGTGACGTCTCTAAATTTAGAGATGAAAAAAGTTCGTTAAAATTTTAGAAATAGAGATGGAATAGTGTCGTCTCTAAATTTAGAGACGGAATTAGAGACAGAATACGTTTTAAATTTTTTTGGATTAGAGACAGAATAGTGACGTCCTAAATTTAGAGACAGAAATAGAGACAAAAAAAAGTTTGTTAAAATTTTAGAAATAGAGACGGAATAGTGTCGTCTCTAAATTTAGAGACGGAATTAGAGACGAAAAATGCTCGTCTCTAATTTATTCATTATTATATTTTCTTAAAAAAAATTGACATTATCTGTCTCTAATTAGAGACAGAATTTTTTTATTTAGAGACAGACATTTTTCGTCTCTAAATTAGAGACGAAAATAACTTTTCCATCTCTAACAATCAGCGACGCCACTTTTAGAGATGGGTCAATTTTCGTCTCTAATTCCATCTCTAAATATTTAGAGACGGAATTTTTTACTTTTAGAGACGGATTTTTTCCGTCTCTAAATCTATAAATATTACAAAACAATAGGAGCTTATTCTACAGTAGCATTTCAAGTGGTGGTCCACATGGAGGCGTGTGGGGAAAAGTTTTCCCTCCTAATGTGTGTGTGTGTGTGTTTTTTTTTACGTCTACTACTTGTTGCAAAATTACATTGTTTTCTGAAACTTTTTATTTTGATTAAATGTGAGGTTATTGGAACTCCTATTTATTTATGCACACTTATTATTAACCAATTGCAATTTTCAGAAAAAAAATAAAAATTATGAATGGCCAAAATAGAATTTCAATAAGTAATTAAAAATGTCAATATTCTCACCCTTTAATGAAACATATTCATTGGATGAAGAATATAAATTTCTTTTCATCTGATTTTTTTTTATTTTTTTATTTACTATAATTCCTTTCACTTTTCAGGTTGAAGTATTTATATTTGTTAGATTGGGCATTCTTTTATATTAACATGAATTTCTCTTTCTTGTTTTCCTTTTGAATTTCTCTTTCCGCTTGCCCTTTTTCTCTCTCCTTTAAATTATTTTGCCTTATTTACTCATTTTGATTATTTGCATATATCTCACGGGTGTTACCAGATTTGGATTTAGAAAGTATGTTGTTATTAGTATTTGAGACAGTATATAAAGATACTTATCTAGTAATTTTTTTCATAATTATTTCAACAAAAAATTTAAAAAAAGAATACGATATAAGACACAACAATACGTTAAATATAATATTCATACTTTAATTTCATTAAAGAATTCATTAAAATTTAATTGTTTCGAATTAAAATTTAATTTGTTAGATACATTTAATATGTGAATTTTAATATTAAAACCAAATACTGTACTTTTAAAAAAATTCAATCCTAAAATATAATGTTTATATTACTACATTGCAATATATTGAATTATAATGGTGTTATCATATAACTATGAAATCTTTTTTAGCATCACTATGTAAATTTAATTTAAAGCGGAATTCTTAAAACTTTAACTTTTAACTTCAAGACAATGTTAGCATAAATATTTAAGCATAATAGCAGGTAACCCCAATATTCAAGTGCTATGTAAAATTACTAGCTATGAGTGAAATTAATGTGTTAGTTTTATAATCTGCTTAAATTTTGTAAGTTAAATGTATATGTTAAAAAAATTTAATATACTTAAATAAATTAAATATGATTTGGCCACATTGTTATTGACCGTCATATTTTTTTGATAGTTTTTTTTTAAAAAATTGTCATTGTAATATTTTCTAATTTAAGATTATTATTATTTTGTTAGAATTTGACATTACGGATCATTTTGTAACACCCTAGAAAATAGGGTTGAAAAATTAATTATCTACAGGATTAATTTTCAATACAATTTTATATGTAATAAAGTTTCAAGAGATCTTTAAGGGTATATAAGAATGGCGGAGCCAAGTCTCAAATACTAGGGGGAGCATAAATAATTATAAAGATTTATGCTATAAATCTATTAATAATATCATGACATATATAAAAGATAATCAAAATTAATTTATTGTCAAGTGAATAAAAAAATACCTTATATAATTGTCCTCGGCAAGTTCTTATGTTCTGAAATCACTGAACAATAAACTCCTTGTCAATACCAATAAATATATCCTTCTCAATATAAGCGATCAAATAATCATTCATCCAATCATCTCCTATTCAATTTCTTAATTAGTTTTTCACAACTTTTAGTAGAGAATGCTCTTTCAACAGTTGTTGTAGCAAAAGGTAAAATTAATGTCAACTTCATAAGTAAATACAGGAATGGATAAACAAGATGCTTCATAGTTTCAACTAGTTTCTCTACTAAGCTACAAATCCCTTTTAAATTTGAAAAATTATCATTGCTTTGCATGTAACAACCCTCAAAATAATAATAATAATAATAATAATAATAATAATAATAATAATAATAATAATAATAATAATAATAATGAGAAATTATTTTCAAATGAAATGATTACTAAGAGATGGTAATTTAGTGAGAAGCACGATTATAAGATAACAAGTATCAAAGTTATAATTACAATGGTAAAAAATCAATTTGATGAGCTAAGTATGATGAGATAAACAAAGACATGTGTCAAAAGTATGATTAAGGACCTAACGCAGGAAGATCTCAAAAATCTGATAATGATTACAAAAGGAGATTTTTGTTTTGAGAACGACATCCCCTTGTGACACCTAGCCATCATACATCACTCCCCCTACGTAAGAAAGGTTTAATTTGGCACTATAAATATCGCTTAACCCCTTTTACCCATCAAAAAACTCATCAGAAAACACCAAAGAGTTTCAACATCCCTGCCCTTCTGCACATAATCGAAAAGCTGCCTTGCCTATCTTTCACAACAGCACACTATCGATCATTATCCATTTCCACCAAAGATGCAATTTTATAGAAAGGTAGGAAGAGTAAAAACTCATTCTTTTCTCTTTTTCTCTCTACTAATCTTAATTCCGGTTTCATTTTGATACATTACTTCATATTTCTAATCCTTTCAGAATTAATGCAGGGTTTCCCATTATTTTTCATTAGAACTTATGATTCTGATCATTTAATGTTTTGATTTCTATTTGAAATTATCTTTCGAGTTTGATTATATTCGATAATCTAAAATCTGTTAAGAATTTAATGGTTTTTGTTTCGATTTATTGTTTCGATTTCTATTCAAAATTATCTTTCGATTTCAATTATATTCGATAATCTAAAATCTGTTAAGAATTTACTATTGTTTCTGTTTCGATTTCAACTATATTTAATCTTATGATTCTGTTATATACTGATTGTCTCTCCTTTCAATTTTGATTATATTATGTTAATTCTGTTAAATACTTACTAATGCTTTTTTTAACTATTTCAATCTCAATTTCGAACTTGTCTTTTGATTTCAATTATGTTTGATGCCCTGACTGATAAGCTTTGTTATCCTTGTTTCAATATTGTCTTTCGATTTCGAATATATCTATTGATTCTAGTTAGTCTCATTTCAATTTCAATTTTTGTCTTATCCTTCGATTTCAATTTCTGTTAAAATTATGATCCATATTTGAACTTTGTATCTTGATTTTGAATTTTGTTTAAAGTCCACTAATGTTGCCCCATTGTGCTAATAAAATGAATGTGCAAGAGAATTATTGTGGCCATGATTAGAGAATTGAGGGACGCCTCAATAGAGATTATTATGGTCATGATTAAAGATTATTGAAGGATGCCTCAATTAGAGATTATTATGGTCATAATTAGATAACATTGAGGATGCCTCATTGTTAGAGAGAAATGCACATTTGGTTAAGAATCTTAACAATGAGATGAGAAGAAAAGTTAGTTAAAATCACTCCATGATTACTTTGATTCTGAATTGATGTCTATTCTGTTAAAAAAATTTACCTTTTTCTAGTTTCGATTTCAATCTTGTTAGGAATATAAATCAGCTTTTAGTTACTCAAAGTTAGTTAACAATAGTTGGTCAGTTAGTTGAGTCTGTTACTATCAGTTGGTTAATTAGTTACTCAGTTACAATGTTTAGTTAGTCTGTGAGAGTGTTGTAGAACTATATAAACGTGTGTTAGTCTCTTTGATAGTTAGTGATAACCCAATTCATTCATTCTCAAATTTACTTTTCTTTT
Source organism: Ormosia semicastrata (assembly GCA_029884595.1). Classification (NCBI taxonomy): domain Eukaryota; kingdom Viridiplantae; phylum Streptophyta; class Magnoliopsida; order Fabales; family Fabaceae; genus Ormosia; species Ormosia semicastrata. Next base: position 69,828,249 of record JAQQTO010000062.1, read on the forward strand.
TCTTCATTTTTAGTTTCTCTGGTTCAGAGCTGATACCTTTCATGGTATCAAAGCTACAATCAAATCCATGGAGACATCAACACACTTCTCTCTACAAACCTTTTCCAATCCAGTTTTGTTCAAGCTTGATGAAGGAAATTTCCTTCCATGACATCAGCAAGCTCTTGCTACGATTAAGGGCTTCAAGCTGCAACACTATCTTCAAGAAGGTACTGGTTCAGCACCAAAGAAATTTGTATAAGATGAAGATGCTATAATGGAAAATTACACTGAAGATTACTTGAATTGGGAACAGCAAGACTTGTTACTGCTTTCATGGCTCCTTGTTTCGATGTTAGAGTCTCTAACTACAAGGATGGTTGGTTGTGATCATCATTTCAAGTATGTAAAAAGCTTGAAATATTCTTTGCAAGTCAGACATGAGCTAAGGTTAAACAACTTAAATCTAAGCTTCATTGCATGAAGAAAGAAACCACAATTAATGAGTATCTTCTTCAAATAAACAAAATTGGAGATTCTTTACCTGTTGTAAGTGTACCAATTTCAGTGGCAGATCATATAGATGCAATTCTTGAGGGTCTTATAGAGGACTATGATCCATTTGTTATCTCAGTATCTTCTAGAACTGATCCATATTCAGTTTCTAAGATAGAAGCACTTCTCATGGCTCAGGAAGAAAGAATTGAAAAGCATAGGAAGGTTGAAATGACTGGATCCATTCAAGCAAAGGTTGCATAGTATTCATAACTATACAGGTTCTTTAATGGTGGCAACTCTAGAGGTGGTTATATGCATAGAGGTGGTTTTTCTCAAGGAAGCTACAATGGTGATCAATTTCCCCCTAATTTTGGCAGAGGTAGGTCATTTGTTTCGAGGAAGAGGAAGAAATTTCAAAGGAGGTGGTGGAAGATCCTTTTGGTTCAATAAGTGTCAATTGTGTGGTACGTCCAATCACTTAGCCTAGGAATGTTCGCATCGATTCAACAAGAATCATCCTAATCCATTTGGTGATCATTCAACTACACCACCAAATCCACCTACTCAAGCTATGATAGCTACCACCTCTGCACCTTCCACCACCACTTCTTCACATTCATCCTTTCAAACCATGTTTGCCACTCCTTCAATACTATATGATCCTGCATGGTATCCGGACTCTGGTGCTTCAAATCATCTAACACCAGATCTGTCCAACCTACATATCAAATCCAATTACAATGGTTCTGATACAGTAAAATTTGGTAATGGTTCGGGTATGCCTATTAAACATATTGGCTATTTTGAGCTTTCCTCTTATAATGCTTATTTTCCTCTAGTTCTTCGAAATCTAATGCATTTGTTAGGAATATAAATCAGCTTCTAGTTAGTTAAAGTTAGTTAACGACAGTTGATCAGTTAGTTGAGTCTATTACTATTAGTTGGTTAATTATTTACTTCAGTTACAATGTTTAGTTAGTCTGTGAGAGTGTTGCAGCATTATATAAACGTGTGTTAGTCTCTTTGATAGTTAATGATAATCCAATTCATTCATTCTCAGATTTACTTTTCTTTCTCTTCATTTTCAGTTTCTCTGGTTCAGATCTGATACCTTTCAGATTTACTCTGTTTTATATTTTGATTTTGAACTACTCTTTGTCTAACATTTTGATTTTGATCTACTCCTTGTCTATTATTTTGATTTTGATCGAAAATGTTTTCGATATTGAACTCATTACTTTGACTGATTTCGACTTCTATCGTACTCTTTAACTGATTTTGATTGAATTCTTTGACTGATTTGGATTTCGATTGGAATTATGGATTTCTAGAAAGAAAGGTGAAAAAGAATGGTAAAATGTTTTCCGTATTTATGATGACTGGAATATCATTAGTTCAAAACTTATATATGTTTTTACTCTTTCCTATTGAGTTTTATCTCACTAAATTTTACGTGGTATTTCTAAAAATGTCTACTCTAAGATTCATGATAGACCTTCGAGTTGAACAAGTCTACATGCCAAATCTGGGAGATTATGTGTTCACGTTCACTGTGGGGGATGTGTTCCTAATAAATTTTGTTGTTTGATGAGTAGTTATATATATGAGATGATGTTTGTAAATATGTAAATAGTAGTACCATATAAAGGACTAATGAGCCTAACTTTTTTATTATGAATAACTATAATTAGATCATGTATGTAAATATTTATAACTAGCTCTCGAAGGGTGTAACCCTCGAAGAACAACAAAAATATTGTATATAAGAACTAATGGGATGACAGTAGTTTCATGTAACATATTGTTCTAATTTGTAATCCAAAAATATATTATAATAAAAATAATTAAAATTAAAATAGGACGTTACATTGCACATTAATAATGTATGTGTCTAATTGATTTTCGAGAACTATCTAACTAGTGGGAGAAAAATCACATGGATAAAATTTAACAAATTGAATCAATTTTCCTTGTAATTCTTATTTATATTGGAATTGAAATTTACTGTTTACGACATTTGCCGAGAAGAAAGATGGGAATTGAGAAAATAATTTATTAGATATAAATTTTAAAGGATATAAACAGGATCAATAATATTATTATTTAGGCACACTTAAGTCTTAATTTTTTTTATTACTAGTACTTAATTTTTATTTTCAAAAATTTCAGGGGGTGCCACTGGTATACAATAATGATTATAAAAGAAAATTAAATTTTTACATTAGGGCTGAATTTGGTATAGTCTTCAAAAGTATGGGTAAAAAATTAAGGGATAAGTTCTTAGTATAATTCTATATAAGTTTTATTTATGAATCTTATATCTCATAATACACTAAAATGACAAAAAATGAAAATAAGACTTTTACATTAGGGATCAACTTGGCATAGCCTTAAGAAGGGAGTGAAAATTTAAGAGATGATTTTTTTTTATTAAATAATAGTATAGGATTCTTATTTTTGAGATGTGTACATACTTTTTATTTTTACGTAATTTTTTTATTACAAGAGGTAATGGTCTTTATTAATGCTTATATTCTTTATATAAGATTTGTTAAAATATAAATTGTTAATATAATTATTAATTTATATTTTAAAATTATTTTATTATATGTTTTCTTTCTTTTTTTTTTATGTTGATATTGATGCATTAGAATTAATAGATAGTTTTTTCTTAAATCTTTGAAAATATTATCTATTCTAGGTCAAATAAACAATTAGTTCTTATAATTTTACTCAATTTAGATTTAGATTTTTATAATTTTTATAATATTGGTCACTATAATTTCACTTATTTAAATTTTAGTTAATCATATCAATACCTTAATATTAAAAATTATAAGAATCAATCATTTATGGAAAGTAATAATAAATAACTTAATAAGTAAAAACTATAAGGATTAAAATCTAAATGAGTGAAAAATATGAAAATCAACACTTTAATGGTGGAGACTAAAACTTCAGATGAATGATATAAAAAAATCAAATAAATAAGAAATATAAGAACAAATATAAAAAAATATGAATCTAAAATTTAAATTGGCTGAATATATATAAATTATTTATTTATTTTAACCTTTATTCTTATTATCTTGTGGAAAAAATATGAATCTAAAATTTAAATTGACTGAAATTATATAAATTATTTATTAATTTGAACCTTTATTCTTATTATCTCGTACGTCAGATGCGTACAAAACACTAGTTGTTATATAGCCCAAATGATAGAGTCACTGGACATCCCGGAACAGCTACAAAATAGAGTGGGCCCACCAGCTTTAAACCACCACTTTGAAAGGAGTTCGGTAGTACCAGAAAAAAATAGGCGGGGCTGAATAGTCTTTATAAATATGATATTCTTTGCTTTTTTTTTTCTTTTTTATTTAATGAGAAAAATTAAATTCTTTCTTATATTTAAAATGTGTATTAATATTTTTTTCATTAAATTTAATAATTTAAAATTACTAAAATATCTTTAAGACTGATCAATTTTATAAAAAAAATTTCTATCTTTGGATCTAAAACAAAATATAGAGATTATTAACCTTCGCTCTATATATATACATATATACTAGACATGATCTTTTAGCAAAAATCTAAAATGATAAGATATCGTGTATTCTGCATGCCTAAATTGGATGCTTCTGAGGTGTATGCCATTGCCAACTTCAAATTTAAATGTGGATATATTTTTGTATGTATACAAACTCATCATGTCATATTTATATATAAAAAATAAAAGATTAAAAAGAAGGAATGAATGAGTCTTACTAAATTTACTTATTATAAAAAATTATTTTTTTTAATTTTTTATCTCTTATATATAAATATGACGTAATGAATCTATATGTATACAAGAATATATATTTAAATGTGTCTGTTAAGATGCTATTGCATAACATTATAAAATAAATTGTTGGTATTTTATAAAGCAAATGTTTTCTCTCCTTAAAAAAATGAAAGTATTTACTAGTTGACACATGTGACAGGTCCATCGTCAAGCAGCACCTACCTGGGGTTCATTTTTCTGTGCTGGACTAGCCTGGCAAAAGCACCTTCGAGGTGATTTCCATGGCACCATAGTTGTTTGGCATCCGTTCATTGCGTATTATACAATCTATTGTTGAAAACATCCCACTCCCCTTCTACCTATAAATACTTATAGTCTTCTTTCTCATTCGCTTCGTGTAGTAGTTGTTCCTGTATTAAAATTTTATTTGTTCTAAAGTTCCTTTCAACACTCTATTACTTTCCATGGCGTTCTTTAGAACTCTCACTGCCTCATCACTTCTTCTCCCCTTTCTCCTTCTTCATCTCGCAGAAGCACACCAGACGGTAAAGCATGCCTCCTCTGATCTATCATCTATCCCGCTAATTAACTAACTAGTTAATGATCTTATAACATTGTTATTTTTTAATTGCACCCACCTTAACCGTTTTGCTTCACATGCACGGTTTATAACTAACAGATGAGCATCTATGGAGCTCCAACGCCAACTCTTCTTCCCCAAACAATTGGTACGTACCATTATCTTTACCTCATTAATTTTTTTTTCTAGGTTAATTATTTTTGAACTAGCAATAGCTAGTGATTTCTAATTTGTTTGTGCAATGTACATGTATAGATTGTGGAGTGGCTTGTGAAGGAAGGTGCAAACAATCAAAAAGGCCACGTCTGTGCAAGAGGGCTTGTGGGAGTTGCTGTGCCGTGTGCAAGTGTGTCCCTCCTGACACTTATGGCAACCTAGACTCCTGTCCTTGCTACGCCAACCTCACCACCCGCGATCAAATTCGCAAATGTCCTTAATTTAAGCGTCTCAGAAAAATGGATTCTTGTTCTGCTGCTGTGTGGGAAATCAATGTACTTTGGCAGATTAAATCTGCGTAATAATGAATTTTCTTATCGTTATTTGATTTAAGTTGTTTTCAGAAATATATGGCACCTTCTAACAGTATCGTGCTATTCAAAATTGGCCAAGCTTAAACATCCTCGTTTTCCTGAATTTACATATATGCTACTAGAATCATTAAATGGAGGAGGCAAGGTTTGTTTTAATTATACTACTACAGTTTTATATTAAAAGTGAAAATGTATTACTTATTCATTAGTTTAATTTATATAATTTATATAGATAAAATTTAATAAACATTTCTCATGAAAAATGATTATCTCATATGAAATTTTAAGAAGATTTTATTATTTAAGTTTTCGTGTTTATTTCTCTCCTCAAAGATTATGTGAAAATTTTATATGGCTAAACCCAAGAGGTATACATAGATGAATTTATGGATACGGAGATTAATATTTATATCTATATTATATTAGTAAAATTGGCTTAAGAAGCATTAATGACAATTTTTCTTTTTATTGGAAGCATTGATGTCAATGATAACTACTGACTCTTATTGATATTATATTTTTAAATGTAATATTAAACATTATTATTAAATTACCTTTTAAAAATATTATATATATTATTATATATTAACTATCAAATATAAAATTTCTTAAATAATTAAAATGCATAAACTTCTTCAAAGAACACAATTTAAGATGCTTAAAATATTTTTTGGTATAAAAATGTTTAAAAACTTAATAATATATATAAATAGCGTAACTGTATTTGTAATTTTAAAGGTGCTTTGTTTAAGACTTAAGAAAAAAGGTTATTAAAATATAAGATTAAGTAAAAAAATTATTAATACAGTTGTTAAAAAAACAATGAGCAAAAAATTATATAAATATTCCATATGTCATAAAAATGCTTACATAAAATGAGAAAATAAATTAAAATGATAATTTTTTTCTTTATATTTTACTCTATTTACATCACTTATATGTAAATATTAGATTATGCATATAAACCTAAATTAAAAGTGTACACTTATATTGCAATAAACAAACAAAACAAAATTGACTTATAATTATTAAAATTCGAATAAATCTTTTTTTAAAAATATTCGACTGTAAATTTTAAAATTAAAATAAGCGTATTAAAAAATGCACTAGATAAGTTGTCTATCAAATTAAAGATTAAGAGTATTATATGAAAATGAAATCAACCGTGCATATAAAATAACTTGTAATTAATAATGTATATATCGCTCAATCTAAAAGGATTTTGGGAGCGATCAAAACAGCTTCTTTCCATTGCTAAAAAAATATAAAAATTACTTCTTTCTTATATCTTGTTGATCAGAATAGCCTACGGTTAAATAGCTGGATCCACCATGGTCTTTTGTCTTTGATTGCTCGATCAGAAACCAGTGAGATTTACAAATAAATAAATTCAGTATTGACGTATGTACCATAAGAGTAGCATGGGAAACTCTATTTTTTATAAGGACATCGGACTTTGGGTGACTGAAGTTTGATTATAATAGCATGAAAATCTGAGTTGTACTTCTCATGATCAATAATTTTTTATTTAAAAAGGCTGGCAGCCATTACTCTTGTTTCCCCATCTCCATTATTTACTTCAGTCAAAGCTAAGTGCACGTATTGTTTTACAACTGTCAAGAAGAATATATAGGAATGGGTGAATGGTCCATGCCAAGAATAATCCACTATTATCGTTGGGGTATATAATATATGGGCTTGTTTAAAGGTATTTTTTTAAAAATTTAAAACAGGAAATTTTGTATGAAAATTAATTTTTTAATTCTCAATTCATTAAATAATTTTTTTATTTAAAAAATTATTTTGAAAAAAATAATAATATATCGGTTAATTTTTTGGGGTTAACCTAAACTCAAATAAAATTTATTTTTAACATTCTTTGATGTAAATCAACTCAAATTATAAGATTAATTATGATTTTTTTACATTAATTATGAATTAATTAACGCGAACAAGTTTAAGTTAGCTGGGCTAGTTTATAGACCTCTTTATTTAAGGTTCATAATTAAAAAAAAAAGAAGTTCATAAAAAAAAACCCCTTTATATAAGAAAACCTCAATAATTTTTTCTTTTGTAAAAATTGATAGAAATTTATTGATCAATCTATTAATCCCAATAATTAATGACATATCAATACATATAAAAAGTTTTAGGGTTACCTTGAAAAAGTGTCAATGAAAAAGTCATTGTGGAAATCTTAAAATGCAAAACTCGATGAGGGAGAGATACTATTTCTATCTCACAATAGGCGCTCACGGGTCAGTACCAATAGGATAACTATATGCACTAGAGTGGCTAGGAATAGGGGCATCTCCCTATATATAGAACAATTAAAATGGGTTAAACCTACCTACTATAGTAAACTCATATACAGGACCCATGAAACAAAACCAACATATATGAACAGTGCTTTAACAACAATAGGCCCATTAACAAATACTAATCACAATTTGGGCTAAACAAAATGCTCTAATAATTTTGACATCGAATTAATCTGGGTTTTACAAAATATAATATAATTGATGCTAGTCCATGAATAAAATTTTTTTTTAACATTCTCCCACTTAGACAGTATAAGTCATATTATATCACTTTAATAAGCAAACAATTCTCCAGATTAATCAAACAATATATGGCCACAATATGATGTCAAAATCGAGCTAGCACTCTCAACAACTGGTCCAAGATGAAACTACAAGTATCTCAATAATGCATAAAATCATACTCGAAGGAGTACTGATATCATACATGCAACATACTCATATCTCGGTGACCCATCAAAATATGGTAAATAGGTAATGGGAAAGCACATTCAAAATTGCATGTCAATATGTGATCAAAGTGCATTTCCCAACAAAATGACCCCAAGCATCCGTCCAAGATGCTTTCTGAGATTTAACTAAATCTCAACATAACAACAAAATGAGACTGAGTCCAAAATGTCTCCACAATATGTCATATCATGAATAAACAAAACTGCACAGATAATAACAATAACAATATTATATGGCAACGATAATAATAATAATAACAATATAATTGTCCAAAGTCTTGAGACATAATAAAATGAGGTCATAACAAAATTATAAAACAAACTCCCACTAACCCAAAATATCAAAAGACCTCATTATACCCATACGGGTCACATGATCAACAAAAATCTTAACAGCTAAACCTTTGGTTAATAGGCCTACAACCATAAGTTCTATAGGGATATGCTCGACACGAGTCTGAAACTCCTGAATCTTCTCTCTAACAAACATAAATTTTGTATCAAAATGCTTTGAGCGATTTGAGTTCTTATTAATTTGAGAGAAGCACATTATAGCAAAGTTATCATAATAAATAGTAAGAGGCCTGGAAATACTCTCTACAATAAAAAATTCAGTAATCAAATTTTTTAACCATACCGCTTGACGCGTAGCCTCATAACAAGCTATATATTTTGCCTCCATAGTAGAAGTAGCTGTAAGTATCTGTTTAACACTCTTCCAAGAAACAGCTCCTCCTACTAACATAAAGATATACCCTGATGTGGACTTGTAGTCATCTAGACAACCACCATAATCAGAATCAGTATAATCTATCACCTCAAGGAGGTCAGACCTCCTATAGGTGAGCATATAATCTTTGGTACCCTGTAGATATCTCATAACTTGTTTTGCAGCCTGCCAATGAGCCACACCAGGTTTGCTCAAGTATCTCCCAAGTACACTAACAACAAAAGTAATATCAGGATGTGTACAAACTTGAGCATACATAAGACTGTCAACAGCGAAAGCATATGAGACTTTCTCCATTTCAGCAAAATCTTTATCACTTTAAGGACACTGGGCATTAGAGAGTCTTTCACCCTTTTGAATAGGTGCAACACAATTATTACAAAATTTCATATTAAATCTATTCAGAATCTTTTCAATATAAGCTTTCTGAAACAAGCCAAGAATACCATGAGATCTATCATAGTGAATCTCAATACCTAATACAAAAGAGACATCACCAAGATCTTTCATATCAAAATGTGTTGTCAATATCTGCTTAGTCTCATTCAGAAAAATAATATCATTATTAGCCAACAATACATCATCAACATATAAAACAAGAATGATAAATCTGCTCCCACTAAACTTCAGATAAATGCATTGGTCAACAGTATTCTCTTTAAAACAAAGAGAACTAACTATATAATCAAATTTCAAATACTATTGCCTGGAAGCCTATTTCAATCCATAAATGAATCTTCTCAATTTGCATACCATATTATCTTTATCATCTTCAACAAAACCATCAGGTTGATCCATATACATATCCTCATACAAATCACTATTTAGGAAGGTGGTCTTAACATTCATTTGATGAAGCTCCAAATCAAAATGAGCAACCAAGGCCATCACAACACGAAAAAAGTCTTTAATGGAGACCAATGAAAAAGTCTCCTTATAATCAATGTCTCCCCTCTAGTTATATCCCTTCACAACATAAATTTTGTATCAAAATGCTTTGAGCGATTTAAGTTCTTATTAATTTGAGAGAAGCACATTATAGCAAAGTTATCACAATAAATAGTAAGAGACCTGGAAATACTCTCCACAATAAAAAATTCAGTAATCAAATTTTTTAACTATATCGCTTGACGCGTAGCCTCATAACAAGCTATATATTTTGCCTCCATAGTAGAAGTAGCTGTAAGTGTTTGTTTAACACTCTTCCAAGAAACAGCTCCTCCTGCTAACATAAAGATATGCCTTGATGTGGACTTGTAGTCATCTAGACAACCACCATAATCAGAATTAGTATAACCTATCACCTCAAGGAGGTCAGACCTCCTATAGGTGAGCATATAATCTTTGGTACCCTATAGATACCTCATAACTTGTTTTGCAGCCTGCCAATGAGCCACACTAGGTTTGCTTAAGTATCTCCCAAGCACACTAACAACAAAAGTAATATCAGGATGTGTACAAACTTGAGCATACATAAGGTTGTCAACAGCGGAAGCATATGGGACTTTCTCCATTTCAGCAAAATCTTTATCACTTTAAGGACACTGGGCATTAGAGAGTCTTTCATCCTTTTGAATAGGTGCAACACAATGATTACAAGATTTCATATTAAATCTATTCAGAATCCTTTCAATATAAGCTTTCTGAAACAAGCCAAGAATACCATGAGATCTGTCATGGTGAATCTCAATACCTAATACAAAAGAGGCATCACCGAGATCTTGCATATCAAAATGTGTTGTCAACATCTGCTTAGTCTCATTCAGAAAAATAATATCATTACTAGCCAATAATACATCATCAACATATAAAACAAGAATGATAAATCTGCTCCCACTAAACTTCAGATAAATGCATTAGTCAACAGTATTCTCTTTAAAACAAAGAGAACTAACTATATAATCAAATTTCAAATATTATTGCTTGGAAGCCTATTTCAATCCATAAATGGATCTTCTCAATTTGCACACCATATTATCTTTATCATCTTCAACAAAACCATCAGATTGATCCATATACATATCCTCATACAAATCACTATTTAGGAAGGTGGTCTTAACATCCATTTGATGAAGCTCCAAATCAAAATGAGCAACCAAGGCCATCACAACACGAAAAGAGTCTTTAATGGAGACCAATGAAAAAGTCTCCTTATAATCAATGTCTTCCCTCTGGTTATATCCCTTCGCAACAAGTCTAGCCTTATACCTCTCAATTTTACCTTTAGCATCACGTTTAGTCTTAAAGACCCATTTACAACTAATCATTTTACAACCAATAGGCAACTCCACCAATTCTCAAATATTATTCTTTCTCATAGAAGCTAACTCATCCTCCATAGCCATTAGTCATTGTGCATTATCAAGACTAACCATAACCTCTTGAAAAGAAATAGGATCATAATCCTCAACTAAATTAAACTCATGCTCCTGCAGGTACACAACATAATCCTTGAATCTAGTAAACTCAGTGGATATAAGAACCCGCTCAGATCTCCTTAGTGGAGTCACAACAACATCTGGAATCTGTACATTATTTTTGACTTTTTGAGGGATATCAACATTATCAACAGGATCAACAATATTATCAACAAAATTAACAACATCATCATTATAGATCAAAGGAGATGACATTATCCCTGGAAAGGGATCAACTGGAATAGGAACAACAACATGCTCCTTATTGAAATCAACAATAAACAGCTCCTGAGTTCCACCACATTCTAAGTCTCCTTCAAAATAGATAGCTCAATCAGATTCAATAACTCTAGTAGTATGAGAAGGACAATAGAACCTAGAACTTCTTGAGCCAATACAATAGCCAATAAAGAAACTACTAATGATTTTGGGATCAAGCTTCGTTAAATGTGGGTTATAAGGTTTCACCTCTGCCCTACAACGCCAAACACGGAAATGCCTCAAGGTAGGTTGTTTGCCTATCATAAGCTCATATAGAGTCTTCAACATAGATTTACTTGGCACATGATTCAATATATAAGCAGCAGTCTTCAAGGCATATCCCCACAAGAATTCTAGAAGAGTAGAATGACTAAGTATATATCTCACCATATCCATAAGAGTACGATTTCGTCTCTCTGTAACTCTATTTTGTTGTGGAGTGTCAGACATGGTGTACTGTGCCTCAATACCATAGTCCTTTAAGAACCTAGCAAAAGATCTAGGATTTCTACCAGTTTCATCATACCTGTCATAGTATTCACCACCTCTATCAAACCTCACACATTTAATCTGCTTACTAAATTTCATTTCAACAGCGACTTTGAATGCTTTAAAGACATCTAAAGAATCAAATTTCTTAAGCAGCAAATCAATCCACCCATTTCTAGATAAGTCATCAATAAAGGTGATAAAGTACCTAAAACCACCCATAGCAATAGGAGCAATGGACCCACAAATATCTGCATGAATCAAATATAGCATTTATTCACTCTTGGTAACCCCACTCTTTTTGGCTCTAGCTATAAATTTCCCTCTTATACAATTAACACAGGTATCAAAATCAGAGAAGTCCAGATCATGAAGAATATTCTCCTTGATCAACCTCTCCATTCTCTCCCTAGAGATATGTCCTAAACGTTTGTGCCATAACATAGAAGATTTTTCAGTAACTCTACCATGCTTGTTCCCAATAACATTATTAATATATGAATCCTGTTAATCAATAGAAAGAGAATCAACATTCAATATGTATAAACCATTAGAAAAGACTCTAGAACCAACAAAGACAGAATCATAATATAAATAAACTTTTAAATTATTAAAATGGAAAGAGTGGTCACAACCATCCAAAACAGAAACTAAAATTAAATTCCTCCTCATAGAAGGCACATAAATTGTATCTTTCAAAACTAAATCATGTTCAGTACATAACTTTAATGAAACCATTCCTATATGTTATATTTTGACTTTAGCTCTATTTCCTACTGTGAGTCAGAACAGATATAAGCTCATTAACAGCCCACTCCTCCTTTTGAGCGTTGTAAGTGGTCCTCAGGACATTAAAACCATCCAGAAGAGACTCAAACACCTGCCAGATGATGTGTGTGAAATAACATCATGTTTTGTTCTTGTTTTGCATGTATTCTTGAGCATTTTAGGCATTTTAGTTTCCCTTTTTGGTTTATTTTTCTCTTAGTTCAGATAACTGCGGTGTTTTTTGTATTATTGTGTACGATTTGTGCTAAATTGGCCTTGGAATGGATGGAAGCTTGCATGATTGAAGTTGGAGCTTTACGGATAGCAAAAAAGTGCAAAAAGAGACTTCCAGAGAGTTCCACGGCCTGGCCGTGGAACCAACCACGGCCGTGGAACTCAACAGCATGCAAAATTAGCCTGTGGCAGAGAGAACCACGGCCTGGCCGTGGAATGATCCACGGCCCCATGGAATTCTGACAGCAAGTTCTACGGCCTGGCCGTGGAATGAACCACGGCCATGGTTCGCAGCGCGCAGCAAAATTTTAGATTTTATTTTTATTTCTTTTGGGGCCTTTTAGCCAATGAAAACCCTAAGCTATAAATAGATGTTCTGAATAGAATGAGGGGGGCTAACCTGGTTCTAATTTGGTTTTCAAGGAGGCACATTAGAGGCTTTGGTTCTTGATCTTTCTTCCCTCTTCTCTCTTGAATTACGGGTTTGGATGTTTAAGAACATGTTTTCTGATTTCTTCTTCTCTATGTCTGAGTAGTTTTTTTTGTTTCTAGGATTGGGCAGTGCCCTTTGATACATTGATAATGATCAATTGACGTTGTTTCTCCTTTTATTAATCTTGAATGTTCTTTGATTCAATCCTTATTGCTTTTATTCATGTGAATTTGCTGGCCACTTATTTGCATCTCATAGGCATTTAGGGACGTACTGAGAGGTGAACCTAAGTATTGGAACCATAAGAATTGAACTTAAGGTCTAAATCACGAGAGTAGTTTTAGCCTTTCGAGGATTCAATGAATTACCACAAAGCGTAATGGGTTCAATTTAAATTCAATTACCACGAGAGTAGGAATTGGTTTAATTGGGCACGGATCTTGTATCTTGAGAAAGAACATTAACTAATTTAGGGTAATTCACCTTCAATTGAATTTCAGATTTAATAAAAGGATTGTCAATTAGGATTTATCTTGTATCATTGTGGTATCCCAATCTTGGAAGCTTTCTTGAATCTGAATACCTTTCTTGATAACTTGCTATTTTTGTTCTAAATTCTGCACTTTGATTTTTATTTAATTGCTTTGTTACTACGTTCTTCTTAATCAACAATCATATTCCCTTTTGTTTAATTGAATTGAATTAATTAATTAATTGGTCTTCATAGACATAATCCCTGTGGATTCGATCTTTTTATTACTTGACGTCGAAACCGTACACTTGCGAATTTCACGCATCAAGTTTTTAGCGCCGTTCAGGGGAGTTTGTGTTTTTCTTGAATATTAATTTAATTTTTAATTTAATTATTTTAAATCTTTTTCTTTATATTTGGTTCTTACGTTCTTGATTTCTCTTTGACTCTCTGCAGGTAATTTCTCTTGTTTATGCAAAGTACTAAACGTTTCGGGATTCTTGTTGAAGCAGATCCTGAAATTGAAAGAACTTTACGTAGAAGGAGAAGACAATATAGGCAAAGAGTCAAAGAAATATTTGAACCAACACTTGTCATGGCAGCAGCTGAGGATAATAAACCGTTAAAAGAGTATGCAGCCCCTAATGCTCGGGGTTTGCAATCTGGGATTGCTCGGCCAGACATTGAAGCTAGGCACTTCACCATACCTCCTGCCCTACTTTCTATGATAAGGCAGAACCAGTTTGGAGGATTGCCGTCAGAGGATCCTAATGATCATGTGAATATGTTCTTGGAGTTCTGTGAGACCCTCAAGATCGAAGGCGCCTCTGTTGATGCTATTCGTCTCCGCTTGTTTCCTCTATCATTGAGAGATAAAGCTAGAGCTTGGTTGAAGTCCGTTCCGGCTAAGACGATAACTACTCGGGACCAATTGGAGCAAGCCTTTTTGGACAAATTCTTTCCACCTTCTAAGACTGCTCACCTAAGGACCCAAATCATAAGCTTTGTTCAGAAAGATGGCGAGTCATTGTCAGAAGCTTGGAATAGATATAAGGCTTTGCTAGAAGCCTGCCCACACCATGGGTTAGAGAAATGGTTGATAGTCCACACCTTCTACAATGGTTTAGAATATTCTTCGAAGGTGTCTCTTGACTCCGCGACTGGTGGAGCTCTAATGAATAGAAGGCTCATAGAGGCTTATGAGATAATTGAGAGTGTAGCTTCAAATCATCACCAATGGGCCAATGAACGAGGGCATAACCTGAGAAAGCTCTCGGGAGGTAAGTTTGAGGTAGATGGTGTTGATTTAATTATGTCAAAGTTTGATTCTTTGAATAAACGTTTTGACATGCTTGAGAAAGCTTATGTTAATGCCATAGGTGCCTCTAACAATTTTTGTGAGATTTGTGGAGCACAGGGACATATTGGTGCTGAATGCTAAGTTGGAATGGGTTCCTCACATGGTGCACCAGTGGCGCAAGTGGAATCATGCCATAATTTCCATGACTTCAACCAAAAGGGGAGGAATGATCCGTATTCTCAAACTTACAACCCTGGTTGGAGGTCACATCCTAACTTCTCTTACCGGAATAGTCAATACCAAGCTGGACAAGGTAGTGCTCAACCCTCTTCTGGATTTCAACAAGTATAAAAATCTAGACTTGAGTCTCTTCTTGAGAATTTTGTTGAGAGCCAGTCTAAGTAGAATGAGGAGTTTCGGCACCATGGGCAAGTTGTGACTGAGGCAATTAAAGAGTTGTCAGTTAAGGTTGACAATTTAGCCATTCATAATAAGATGTTGGAAACCCAGATTGCCCAACAAGCAAGCGCTTCTCTTAGGCAGCAAGGTAAGTTTCCTGGTTAACCTGAAGTCAACCCAAGCAATGAACATTGTAAAGCTGTGAGTTTGAGGAGTGGAAAGAAGTTAGAGGATCCTAAGGGTAATGGGGAGAGTAACAGAGATGATGGGAATGAGAAAAAAGAGACTAAGACACAACCCTTAGAAGAGGAGGAAACCACTGAGAAGGTGTCTAAGTATGTATCTCCTGAACCTTACAAACCCTCAGTTCTCTTTCCTCAAAGATTAGCTAAGGCGAAGTTAGATAAGCAGTTTGGGAAGTTCTTAGAGGTTCTTAAGAAATTGTACATTAATGTACCCTTCACTAAGGCGTTGAAACAAATGCCTACCTATGCTAAGTTTCTTAAGGACATTTTGTCTAATAAGAGGAAGCTTGAAGAATATGAGACAGTAGCTTTAACTGAGGAGTGTAGTGCTTTAATTCAAAATAAATTGCCTCCTAAGTTAAAGGATCCAGGTAGCTTCTCTATTCCCTATTTTATTGGCAACACAAATTTTGATAAAGCTCTTTATGATTTGGAAGCTAGTGTTAGTCTTATGCCTTTTTCGGTGCGTAAGAAGTTGGAGGTGAGTGAGCTAAAATCCACAACTATTTCACTTCAATTGGCGGATCGGTCTGTCAAGTACCCTATAGGCATCTTGGAGGATGTTCCTATTAAGGTTGGTAAGTTTTATATGCCGGTGGATTTTGTTGTGTTTGACATGGAAGCTGATGCTATAATGCCGATCATACTTGAGCGTCCATTCCTTGCCACTAGAAGGGCGATCATTGATGTCCATGAAGCAAAATTGACTTTGCGATTGAATGATGAGGAAGTAGTTTTTGATGTTTTTAAATCTGAAAATAATTCTAATTCCTTAAATTCATGTAATCACATTGATGCTACTAAAGTTGTGGATAGTGTTGTGCTTTCAGGTATACAGGAATCAGTGACTGATGCTATACCCTGCAAGGAAGGACCTAAGAAGCATAGTGACAAGTGTGTCGAGAAGCGTGAATTTAAAATCGGGGATAAAGTTCTTGTTAATACCTCGTTTCTATGTTTCTGTCCTAGTAAGTTATGGTCGAAATGGTCTGGACTATATGAGATTGTTCAAGTTTTATCCTACGGTGTGCTTGAGGTGCAGAAAGAAGGTCGTAAGCCTTTCATGATAAATAGTCAGGGAGTGAAACACTTTGAAGGAGTGGGGACTGAGCACTACTCCGTTAACGTTACCTGAGCACAGAAACCAGACCAAAGTCGAGCTTTTGACTTTAAACAAGCGCTTCTTGGGAGGCAACCCAAGTTTTCTTGTTTTTTTGTTTTAATTCCTTCTTTTTCTTTTGATTTTAGGAGTTATAGATTGTTGTTTTGATGTTTGTCTTTTGGATTTTTGTTTAGGTTTGACCCCTTTTTTGAAGACATATTTAGAAGAAGAGAGAAGTCAGAAGGTTCCACATCCCGCCTATGGAAAATTCCATGGCCATGGAATGCAAACCATAGGAGAAGGTCAAAGTTAGAGAGATCCACGGCCAGGCCGTGGATAAATCCATGGCCGTGGATTTCAGTCTTTCAAAAAAAAGAAAGAGAAAAGTCAGAGAATTCCACGGCCTGGCCGTGGAATGATCCACAGCCGTGGAACTCTCTATTTCAAAAAAAAAAAACCCCAGAAGTCAGCAGCGTCCACGGCCTGGCTGTGGAACTATCCACGGCCGTGGATCGCTGCTGCCCAGTTTCAAAAACCACAGTCCCTTCTGCCCCTCCTTCATTTCACCATTTCCTCTTTTCTTCTTTTTCTTCTTCTTCTCTCCCTCAACCTCCATACCCATCCTCCCAAACCTCCAATACACCTTCTTTCCCTCATAACCACACATTCACCTTCTTCTTTCCCCTCTCAAAGACAACCCTTCACCCCTATTCTCCCTCCTTCTCCTTCTTTTTCTCCACCATAACCACCATAACCAAACCTTCAAAACCATAACTTTTCTCCACAAACTCCCTTTTTCTTCCATTTTTCTACCCTTGCTCACCTCCCTACTCTCTCCCTAACCGATCTCTCCTTCTGATTTAGAAATCCCCAAATTTTGCAAAAAACCCATACGTGGCTTGATAAAAAAAAAGGGAGAGAGAATTTTTGCTTTGTGCTTACTGTGAGTTGGTGTGGGTTGGAAGGATGACGAACAAGCGTCAGAGGGGCGAAGCTGGTTCAAGTTCAAGGACACGGGGAAGAAGCAATGTTGCTCCAAGAGGTAATCCCCCCAATCCCCATGATTTTAATTTTAGGGATAATGAGCAGAGAGATCGTTACAATGTGTTAGTAAATAGGAGGATAGTTAACACTAGGTATATGGATGATGTTGTTCTTGATACCTTGGGCTTGCGTGATGACTTTGATTGGATGCTTGGTAGGGCTGGATGGAGTTATTTTTTGAATTTAAAGTGTCCCACTTACACTGAGCTTACCTTGGAGTTTCTTAGTTCTGTTGAGGCTCATATCCTTCAGGGGGAAGGTTGCTCTGTAGGCCGGATCACTTTCTGACTATTCAATAATGAACATTGCTTAAATTTGGAAGAGTTTAATGAGATTTTTGGATTGCCTGCTGGGGGGGAAAGGAGGCACCCAAGTGGTTTTTCCGTAATTTCTTTTTGGGCTAATGTTTCTTCTGGGATGGGTACATATGATTCTTCAAACTGTAAGGCATCTTTTCTGCCAAATCCTTGCCTTCGCTATCTCCACCGTATCATGGCTCATACTCTATTTGGACGTGGGGATAATGATGGCAATGTCCGTGCTGATGAACTTGCTTTTATGTGAGCCATTCTTAATGATGTTAAAATGGATACTGGATTTTTTCTTGTAAGGCATCTGCTTAGGGTGGGTAGAGCCCAATCTGGGACAATCGTTATTGGTGGGTTAATCACAGCGATTGCCAATTTCTTTGAATATGATTTAGATGGTCTGGAGGAAGTTAGAGGTAATTCTAGGATTGATATTGAGTCCTGTTTAACTATTAAGATGATTGTCAAAGAGGACGAAATTTACTGCCTCCGCTTGAATGATAGAGCTCAACCCCTACCCCTTCCTAACCCACCTGCTATCACTGTGCATAACCGTGCAAATTGGTGCACTCCTAGGAGTGTGATAAATGATCCAATTGATGTTCAGCGCCCTCTTCGCCCTCCACCAAGGGCAGGCTCCTCTCGTCCTTCTTCTTCTTCTTTTGCAGGTCCTTCCAAGGATGGTCTCACATGGATTTATACTTCTCTGGAGGCTCTTCATGCTGAGCAGGCGCAGCAATGCCACATGCTAGAGGAGCTTCGT
The DNA here is from genome assembly GCA_029884595.1 of Ormosia semicastrata. Classification (NCBI taxonomy): domain Eukaryota; kingdom Viridiplantae; phylum Streptophyta; class Magnoliopsida; order Fabales; family Fabaceae; genus Ormosia; species Ormosia semicastrata. The sequence goes on from JAQQTO010000062.1 coordinate 69,847,361, forward strand.
CGGCAGTGGTCGAGCCTGCGATGGCCCTGCACCTTGGAGGGACGAGATTCAGAGTATGGAGAGCATGATGTGGGCCATTCATGATTGGCATTTGAGTCAAAACCATTTTCCACCACCGCAGTGAGTTTATTTCTTTTCTCCCTTCTCTAGTTTTAGATTTTTACATTGGGGACAATGTAGGTTCTAAGCTTAGGGGGTATTTTCATTTTCGTTTTCTTATTTTCATTTTAGATCATTAGTTTCATGCATTTTCATGTCTTGTTATGCATTGCATTTTCATGTTACATTTTCACACTATCATATCTCTTGGATTTTTGGTTGAACTTGTGACCCTCTCTTTTGAGGATTTTGAAATGATATTAATTTGGAATCCAATTTGTTGATTCTTGTGGTAGGCAACATGCATTGTTTTAATTGATAGTAGAGGTGATCTTTTGATAGTTGATAATTAGCATAATGTTCTCTGAATTTGTTCTTCTTTTTGAATTTTTAAACCTCTAAATGTGAGTTTTGAGCCTATTTGAGACTTATGCACTGTATGATTTTTGTTCTCATTCTTTGTGTTGAGTGATATTCCTCATTGATCTTGTGCTCTAGAACTTGATTTGAAACTATTTTGAGGCAAAATTTTTAGTTGCATGCTTGAATATGATTAAGGCATCTTAGGTATTTTTCTGGCCTTTTGAATTTGTTACATTTTCATCCACTAGTTGCCCAATTTGAGCTTATTGCATATGTAATTTTCTTGATGCCTATGATGATATATTATTGTTAATCATTTAGAATATTAAATGGAGCAAAGTGGGTTTGAAAGTTGTGAAAAGTGTGTTGGGAATCATATGTGAATGACCATTCTCTTTATTGAAAAAAAAGGGGCAAATAAAAGAAGATCATAAGAAGCTTGAAAAAGAGAGAAAGAGAGGAATGAAAGAAAAGAAAGGAAGAAAATACTTGGAAATGTGGAGTTATGCTTTTGATTGAAAAATTGTCTTTGCTCCATTTATGTTCTATTAGATTTCTTGTGCTTATTGAAAATCTTGATGAGCCATTTGTGCAAACCTTCCTTTCTCTACCTTACCTATCATCATTCCCTTGGCCCCATTATAACCCTTGAAAGACCTTTTGATTCTTGCATGCATGCTGATTATTAGTGAAAATCTGGTTTCTTATCAAGTATATGGAAGTGCATTTTCTTTGATGGATTTTGAGCGTATGGATTCCACCCTTAAACACTTTGAGTGTGGTTAGTAGAGTGAATTTGATTCAATCAGTGAGGATGCATGATTTCTGAGAACTTAGCCTCTAATTGGACTTGATTTTGATTACCTCTCAGATTCTTTGGTTGCTTTAGCCTATTGCTTGGATATTATTTTCTCGGGTTCCTTATTCTTTATTGTCTTTTGATCCCACTTCTTGGTTTGACATTACTTATTGCTTGGGGACAAGCAAAGTCTTAAGCTTGGGGGGATTTGATATGTGTGAAACAACATCATGTTTTGTTCTTGTTTTGCATGCATTCTTGAGCATTTTAGGCATTTTAGTTTTCCTTTTTGGTTTATTTTTCTCTTAGTTTGGATAACTACGGTATTTTTGGTGTTATTGTGTAGGATTGGTGGTAAATTGGCCTTGGAATGGATGGAAGCTTGCATGATTGAAGTTGAAGCTTTATGGATAGCAAAAAGGTGCAAAAAGAGACTTTCAGAGAGTTCCACGGCTTGGCCGTGGAACCAACCACGGCCGTGGAACTCAACAACATGCAAAATTGGCCTGTGGCAGAGAGAACCACGGCCTGGCCGTGGAATGATCCACGGCCCCATGGAATGCTGACAGTAAGTTCCACGGCCTGGCCATGGAATGAACCACGGCCATGGTTCGCAGCGCGCAGCAGAATTTTAATTTTAATTTTTATTTCTTTTGGGGTCTTTTAGCCAATGAAAATCCTAGGCTATAAATAGATATTCTGAATAGAATGAGGGGGGCTAACTTGGTTCTAATTTGATTTTCAAGGAGGCACATTAGAGGCTTGGCTTCTTGATCTTTCTTCCCTCTTCTCTCTTGGATTACGGGTTTGGATGTTTAAGAATATGTTTTTTGATTCCTTCTTCTCTATGTCTGAGTAGTTTCTTTTGTTTCTAGGATTGGGCAATGCTCTTTAATACATTGATAATGATTAATTGACGTTGTTTCCCCTTTTATTGATCTTGAATGTTCTTTGATTCAATTATTATTGCTTTTATTCATGTGAATTTGTTGGCCACTTATTTATATTTCATAGGCATTTAGGGACGTACTGAGAGGTGAAACTAGATGTTGGAACTATAAGAATTGAACTTAAGGTCTAAATCACGAGAGTAGTTTTAGCCTTTCGAGGATTCAATGAATTACCACAAAGCGTAATGGGTTCAATTTAAATTCAATTACCACAAGAGTAGGAATTGGTTTAATTGGGCACGAATCTTGTATCTTGAGAAAGAGCATTAACTAATTTAGGGTAATTCACCTTCAATTGAATTTCAGATTTAATAAAAGGGTTGTCAATTAGGATTTATCTTGTATCATTGTGGTATCCCAATCTTGGAAGCTTTCTTGAATCTGAATACCTTTCTTGATAACTTGCTATTTTTGTTCTAAATTTTGCACTTTGATTTTTATTTAATTGCTTTGTTACTACGTTCTTCTTAATCAACAATCATATTCCCTTTTGTTTAATTGAATTGAATTAATTAATTAATTGGTATTCATAGACACAGTCACTATGGATTCGATCTTTTTATTACTTGATGACGAAACCGTACACTTGCGAATTTCACGCACCACCAGACCAGGAAATCATCTCCCAACTCCACTTTCATGGACCTCAACTTGTTGTACTAGTTCAGAAGCTTCAAAACATGTTCACGAATACCACTCACACCATCATATGTAGTCTTTGTCAATAAAGAGAGGTAATAGGCCTTTTCAGTTTTATCAAACTTCTTGAATTTCTCACCAACAGACTTGAGAAACTCTTTAGCATTATTTGTTTTAGGAATGCTCTCTTTAATAGTTTTCTTCACGCTATACTTCATCGTCATCAAACAAGATTTATTGGATTGAACCCACCTTTCATGCTTTTTTTTATCTGTAGCAGAAGATGCATTTGTGGGTCTCTGATGTTCATCATCAGTGAGAGTAGCATCAACATTAGAGACAGCAAGGAACAATTTCACAGAATCTATCCAATTCTTAAAATTAGTCTCATTCAATTTCGTTATAACACTCATTTGCATCGATGAAGCTGAAAGAACGATATATTAAAGGGGGATTTTGTCAAGCATATCAATATGTATAATATTTGAGCAAAATCATAATTGAGTTTTCCCATGTAATTGCAATCCCGCTTAAGGGTCCCGAATTACAACACATGAATAGACTCCCATAGACATCAAAATCTTGTCCCTAAAGCTAGTACTGAAAGGATACTAAGAACTCTGAGGTCAGAACCTCAATGCCTTTAACAAATCATCAAGAATCACATTAATAAAGACAAACTGATATGGTAAGCGCATTATTAATATAATTCCCAAAGCCACAACATAACAATATTTTATCAACAAAGTAACACCTTACAACAATTGGTCCCGCGAAGGCGAGCTCACAATTATGAAAAGTGCCCAAAATAATATCACTTAACAAATCATTAGAAATTACATTAATAAATGCAAACCGATAGGGTAAGTGCATTATCAATATAATTTCTAATGCAACATTATTAACAAAATATCAACAAAATTGACAACTCAACATAATTGGTCCCACGAAGGCAAGTTCATAATTATGAAAAATGTCTCAAAACAATACTACAATACTTTAAACAACAACTTTTAGAATTAAATCGCATAAATAACAACAAAACATATAGTTTTCAAAACATTATATATTAATTTATGCACAAAATAACATCAAAATTATTTAAGTGACCAAGCAACATCAACTCTGAGAGTGCACAATATATATCATGTCTAGTAGTATTATAATAATACACAAAAAAAAAAATTAGAGGCAAAAAGAGTATCATATATTTTTAACAATTTTATTCTTTAAAAATTTTGAAATAAATAATAAATAAACATGAAAAAATAAATAAATAAAATTCTTTGTGAATTCAGAATATTATAATTCAATATACATATTTATTTATTTATTTATCTTTTAAACTTAAAATAACTTAAACAAAATTATCTCACTAAAATTTTATATTATACATAACATTATAAAAGTTTTTTCTTTTTTTCGTTTAGCCTCTCTTGAACGACGTGCATAAAGAAAAAAAAAACAAAGAAAGAAGATAAGCGTCGTTCAAGGGCGTGTGCACAGTGCCACAAGAGAAAAAGAATTGGACAAAATTGAATGAGGAGTAGTTTGCATGGCCACAGTACTTGCGTGAGAAAACGAATTGAAAGACATCAAAGACGTGATAACCTTATTCAATTTTTTAAAGAAAACTTTGAATTGAAGATTCAATAATTTAATATTTTAGATTTCTTTAATTTAAAACTCATGTTTTTTATTATTATTTTCTTAGCAAAAAATATTGATATGTCATAAATTATTATTGATAGAAATTTATTAAATCTATTAATCTTAATAATTTATGACATATCAATACATATAAGAGATTTTAGGATTACCTTAAAAAAATATCGATGAAGAAGTCATTATGAAAATCTTGAAAAATAAAACTCGATGAGGGAGAAATATTATTCCTATCACATAATAGTTCACTCACGTATCAATATCAATCGAAAGAATTTTGTCACGCATTAGAGTGGTTATGAATAGAGGTCTCTCCCTATATATATAAAATAATTAAAATGAGTTAAACTTACCTATTATGGTAAACTTATATACATGACTCATTAAATAAAATCTACATATATGAAGCTGTGCTTTAACAATAATAGGCTCATTAATAATACTGATCATAATTTGACTAAACAAAATATTTTAATAATTTTGATATTTAATTAATCTGAAATTTACAAAATATAATATAATTTATGTTAGTCCATGAATAAAAAAATTTCTAACAAAAATATCAAATGGCAAGAAATGAAACTAAACGAGACAAAGTTGTATATGAAATGAGATTAAAACTAAATGCTTCAACTTCTATAAACTAATAAGTGTTTAGAGATTGCACGCACGAGGAGTGATTTAAATGATAAATAAATGTGAGCTCGATCAGTAGTCGAAGGGCATATGTAATGTTACAAGCTCGAACTTGAGGAAAAGCATTTGTATGGAAGGACAGTCTTAACTCCTAGGGAAAATTAATCTCACATTTGAAAAGTGTGGAAAGCCTTGTGAGAAAAAAAAAATGTAAAATAAGAGATTGCACATTTTAACTTTGATCAATACATTTAAAATTTATATTATTCATTTATCACTACAACTTATTTTTTTATAAAAAAAAGCTAAAAGGAAGTATTTCATCTTTATATTTTGACACAAATATCCCAAAATAAATACTATCTGTTATTATCATAGTTAAATTTAAAATTGAATGCAAATTTGTCATTTCACCATTTATTTTTTTAAAGAAAAAGTCAACAAATGATTAAATTCATGATATTTTCTATATACTTTCCTTACTTTTCTCCCCCAATTTTTTTTCCCATTTAACGCTTACTTTTCTTAAAATTAATTATCTTCATCACTTTTTTCTTCATTCTAACACGTTTTTTATTTTTTAAAATATTTGCTACTTTTTTTCTCCATTTTTTAATGTACTTATGTTTTCTTTTCTTGTAACTGATGACAAATACCAATATGGGCTTGGTTAAAAAGTTAGATTGAGTTAGGTTCGTTCGATTACTATGAATTGAATCAAAATTATTTTCAAGAGAAGAATATAAAATCTAAACCAACCAAAGTTTATTCAGATCGGTTTGATTTTTAAATAGCCTTAGTTAACATTGGTCAGGAAAAAAACAAAATACAAGGTATAACTGCCCAACCTCTTAAAGAAAAAAAAGAAACAAGATTATTGTAGTATGTCCAACTGTAGTAGTTGAAATAATCAATTCTACATAGTAAACTTTCATTTTAATTTCTGAAATTGTATGCACCAATTACATTGGTCTTTGACTTTAAAAAATTAATAACTTAATCCTTGAAACCTCAAAATATCTGTCACGTTTGTCCTCGCATCTTTTGTTATTAGTTAAACTTAATGGATACACATGTGTGACATGTTAAGTGTTAACCTGGACGTTGATGTGATTTCTTACCTAGTCCAAAACGACATAATTTAGATTATGTATGAAGAAATAAGGTTCCCAATCTTAAAACGACGCCATTTTGGACCAAAATTCCTCAAGATCAACTTTCCCTCAACCCCATAACGGCGTCGTATTAGAGGCAGAAGCAAAATTTTCATTTCACCCCCCTATTTCAACGGCATAAGAGGTCCAAAACCCTGAATTCCCAATTCATTTTCTAATCCCAAATTCCACTTGTTGTCTCTCTCTACAATCAACCTCGTTTTCTTGTCAATACTCCCCACCAACATTGAATTTGTCATCTTCCTCGTGGGATTCAAGCTTTAGAAAGGTATATGACTTAAACTCCAAACATTCCCTGTGTTGAGTGGTCATTGTGGTCTCTGTCTTCCATTTTTGGTATTGTGGTCCTACTTGTCTTCCCTTTTTGGTGTGTATGGTCCTCTTGTTGTTCTTTTTACTCATGTGATGTATGTTAAGTTGGTCCCCAATGCTTTGCATTGTCACAGCACACGTGCACCCAATTTTTTGTTTTTTATTTATAGTTTTTTATATGTATAAGTATTATTTAATAAGGTTGTGTAGTGTGTATCTTTGTATCAAATGAATTGTTTGTTTTTTATATGTATAAGTGTTATGTGTATCTATGTATCATTTTTTGTTTGTTTGTTTTTTTATATGTATAAGTATTTAATAAGTTGTGTTGTATATGTCTGTGTAGATGGTTAGACTTGTGTTCCATTATGATGGTAGTTTTGTTCAAGAAATTAGATTCAAAGTTTCTTATCGAGGGGGTGGAGAAGAGTGGTAGCCTGAAGTTGATAAGGATAAGTTGGATGTGTTTAGTTTAATCAATTTTGCTAAACAAATAGATTATCATAAGGTAGAAAACTGCTATTGGCTGATGCCTGGTAGACAACTAGAAAATGTTTTAATGAACATGAAGACAAATACCCATCTTCTGGAGATGGTTGAGGCTTCAAGGTTGAATAATGGGGTGGTTTATCTATATTATGAACACCCCATAATTGCTAACCGTAAAATTGTATCATACCATAACGAGGAGGCACCAAATGATGGCAATGCGAGCTAACCTAAGACACCTATTCCAGAGGAAGTCCAACCCCAACCAGCAAGTGACTCTCGACAATAACAACATGCAACTGAACGTATAGAGGTTGACACTCCTAGTTCAAGTTCTTCTAGTGATGACTATGATAGTGCAGAGACAGTCCCTATAGGCCTCTTCTTGTTGCTATTGATGAGGATGAGGAAGAGCTTCTTACTACTCTTTTGAAGAATAATAATAAAAAGGTTCAAAGCCCTATTGTGAAGAAGGGGCTACTCTTTTGAAAAAGAAGAATAAAAGGGTTCAAAGCCCTATTGTGCCAATGTTCAATAATGTACAGAAGAAGAAGGTTAATGTTGGTACAAGCAATGTAAAGAAGAAGAGCCACTGGTAAAAGCAATGCACTAAAGAGGTTTAGGAAGAAAATTGCCCCTGTCCTTGATGATGAAGAAAGTGACTTTGATAATAAGGCAACAAACTTTAGGTGTGATGCATTTGCATAGGATGGTGAAGCAACGGACTCTGATGCACTTATGGGGAGGGTTTAGGATGCAAGCAATGCTATGTACCTAATATTGGGGTGATTGAGAATACAAGGAGTGTTCACAATGACACTGAAAAAGCTAGTGAAGAGAGTAATTATAGTTGGAAGTCTGAAGAAATGAAAACTCCAGTTACTTCTGAAGATGATGGAACTACCAAAGAAGTGTATCCTTAGCTCAATGAAGTTGCTGGTTTTGGACATATTAGGTTGGAGCTTGGAATGAATTTTCTAACTCTAGAGGCATTCAAGCAGGGGGTTAAGAACTATACAATTAAGCTGAGTAGAGAGATCAAACTGGTGAAGAATGATAAGCAGAGGGCTAGAGTCAAGTGTAAGAATAAGAGCTGTTAAGGAGCAATCCTAGTTCTACTGTGAAGCTAGGTATGATTCAAATTCCCAATTCCAAACCACAATTTGAAAAGTTCTATGTCTGCTTGGAAACTTGCAAATAAAGTTTTAAGGTTAGCTATAGACCCTTAATTGTCTTAGATAGAGCTTTCCTAAAGGGCTATTTTGGTGGCCAAATTATTTCAACAATTGGACAAGATGTCAACAATGATATTTTTGTCATTGCTTATATCATCATAGATATGGAGAACAAATCTAATTAAAAGTGGTTCTTGACACTGTTACATGATAACTTGGGGGACTATAAAAAATATGGTTGGAACTTTATTTTAGACATGCAGAAGGTACCCTACTTCACAAGGATTATTTTTAACATATTTATTTATTTATAAGTCAAGGACTAATATGAATTAGTTTTCTATATGTTAGGGACTAATATGAATTATTCTTCTATGTGTTAGGGACTAATATGAAGTACTTTATTTTCAAGGCTTGATACTAGCTACGTAATAGGTGATGCCTGGAGTGCCTCACAGGTTCTATATTTGACATCTGTGGAGGAATTTCATAAAGATATGAAAAGACAAGGAGTTAAAGGGTATGGTGTGGGAGTGTGCACGATTAACCACTATCAGTGAGTTTAATACAAACATAGAGAGTGTGAAGAAGGTAAATGAGAAAACATGGGAGTATCTAGCCAAGTGGCCTAAGGAAGCATGGACAAAGGCATACTTTTCTGAGTATCCTAAATTTGATAAAATCTGCAACAATGCATGTGAAGTATTCAATGCAAAGATTATGAAGATGAGGGGCAAGCCAATCTTAACTGTGGCAGAGGAGATAAGGTGCTATATAATGAAGACCATGGCTGCACATAAGCTAAAGTTACCAAGGTTTAAAGGGACCTTAAATCTTATGCAATAGAGTAGGGTGGAGAAAAGGGAGAGTAATAAATAGATTCTTGTTTGGACTGGTGGCTAGGATCACTATAGATTTGAGGTGCAAGGCTACCCAGACAATATGGATATGGATTTAAAGAAACACACATGCACCTACAAGTTCTGGCAACTCACAGGTATTAATTACACTTATTTAGTTCAATTTTCTTTGTTAAATTTTAATTCATATTTATTTATTTATTTACTTACTTGAATTGGTTAAATGTGTTGTGATAGGTCTGCCATGCATGCAAGATATTGTTGCAATAACATATATCAATCACAAACCTACAGACTATTGCCAGGCTTGGCTAACAATGGGTGTTTATCATGTAACATATGACTATTTTGTCAAACCACTGAGAGGCCAAAGGTATTGAGAACACATACTTCACCCTAATCCTATTCCACCACCAATAAAGAGGCCTCTTAGAAGGCCAAAAAAATAGAGAATAAAGGTTGGAAAAGTGGAAGCTGTGAACCATAACCCACTCAAATTGAAGCGGGTGTACCCTTAATTCACTTGTTATAGGTGTGGGGATTCAGGGCATAACAGCAAATGGTGCAGAGGCTAATGAGTCCCAAAACCCAAAAGGCAGAAGAAAGGAAATGCATTTAGGGCTGGTCCAAGTACTAAGGCAGAGGCTGGGGAAGGTAATGAGTATGGGGCTTCAGTAACTACTGAGGTTGGGGCTAGGCCAAGTAATGAGCCTGTGGTAGCCACTGAGCATGGGCCAGCCACTGAGCCTATGGCAGTCACTAAGCATGGGCCAGCCTTTGAGGCTGAAGAGATAGATCTAACACTGTCTCATCCCCCAACAATGTTCTTAGCCACAGTACTCTCAAGATGCAACTAATGTGGAGGTCCAACAATTGTCATAAAATTATTCATGCTTTTGGATACTTTGGTGTAATTAATACCCCTAATTTCTCTAGTTTTGTGAATGTAGGTATCAGCATCTGTAGCTCCAAGTATGACTCCAACAAATCAAGCTCCAAGTGTGACTCTAACTCAAACAACTCAAGCTCCAATTTGTCAAAGTCCTACTCAACCTCCCCAGCCTGTGTGTTGCTCTTGTTTTAATTTATTTGCTTGTACTATTGATTCACTTGTACTTTGTTTGACTTGTGTACTTGTATTTTCCTATAGGGATTCAACAGATGCATTGTTACACAAAAAATCTTTCCAAGAGGCCTGGTTCCTCCATGTACTCAGAGACTACCAAGGTATAAGTCTACCAGAATAAGGTATATAATCCCTATCAGACCATCTGGTTTAAGGCCACCATCTCCACTTATCATTGCATCAGTAGCAGTTGTTCCACCACCTATTCCAATAAACACTGCCACTGCAAGTACTGCAACAAGACCTGGTTCACCACTTGTTGGTGTAAAAACACTGGTAGTAGCAAGTAAAGGTATAATAACAAGGTTCATGAGATTCATACCAACCCTTGGTTTCAGATAGGAGTGTAAATTAGTTCGGATAACCTGACCAATCTAACTAACCCAAACCAAACCAATTAAATTAGTTTGGTTTGGTTCGAGTAAGTTAATTGGTTTGGGTAAAATTCGAACTGAATTAAGTTTAATTGGATTGATTCTCGAAATTAAAGTTTCTAACCCAAGAACTATATATATATAAACTTATATGCTCTGCTGCCCTAATGTTTTGAACCCACCCTCTACTCTGCACAACATTGCGCCTCTGTCCTCATCCTCTGCCTTTCTCCCCTCAAGCCCCTGCCGGCATTCGCTCTCAACCGCTGATCCCTCCCTAATGCCACTGGTCGCTGCTTGGTGCTTGTCAGTCACTGGTCCCTACTCGGTGCTCACTAGTCTATGCTCACAACTTGCCGCTAGTCGGTGCTCGCAGCTCGCCGTTGCTCGCTGCTACTCGGTGCTCGTTGTTCACTGCTCATTGCCAGTAAGTCTCCTTATTATATAATTAACTTTCATACCTTAGCTATAAAAAAAAAAGAGTAAATGGGTAGAAGAAAAGGGGGTTTGAAGTTCCCTTTAGTTTACTGCAAATTTTCCATCTCTGCAATTGTGCAAACCCCCAAAGGCCACACATTTATTTATTCAATTGGTAGTTTCTGGGAAAACGTCTCCATTTTCCATTGTTCAATTGGGTCTTGTGGGGAAGGCAAAAAACACTTCCTTTTCAAAACCCCATTTGAGTATTGGGAGAATGATGCATATTGAAGCGTCTAATTTTTTTGAATTTGCACTGATAATGTGTTTTCATTTGCACTAGTTTCTTTGATATTGTGCATAGCCTATTTTTGTTTATCTCTTTCATACTATTAATGCATCCAAAAAAGATTGTGAATAAGGTTACGTGCTTATGACTATCATCAATCATCAGATGATGCCATGTTTTTGTTTGTAGTTTTCCTTGGGAGAATTCCAACCAAGCATAGAAAGTTATTGTTATACAAAGTGATTCAAATTTAGTTATAACTTGATTTGTCCAACATATCTCTTGTGACTTTAATTGAAATTTCTCCTTTATTGAAATTTGGCCCATAAAAAATTATTGTGAAAGCCAACCTTGTTTTGTATTGAATTGGAACTACCTGCTACTTTTAGATTTGATGAAATCTACCTTTGCTCATCATTGTCTTTCTCAAATTTTGACTTAAGGTTGTTCTGTTATCCAATATTATCAACTATCAACTTATGCCCCAATATTTTGTTTACTATTTAGCTGCATCTAATTGCAAACAAAATTTCTTTTTTAACACCAATCATAGAAGGCTTCTAGATTTCCTGGTTGGACTCCACAGGCTTTTTCCCCTTTATAGCATTGAAGTAAAATTTTGATAATGTAGAGAAAATATGGGCCAAACCCATTTCCTTGACAAACCCCTTTTTACTGCTTATTTATTCTTCTTCTTTTTTTTGGTGGGGTGCTCATTAGATTTTGAAAGTACTGATTATTTCTACTAACCAAATTATGCTCTTTCACCTCTTGTTTTTTAACTAGTCTTCAGGAAAAATTGAGGAAAAATCTAATGCAAAAGAGGTAGAAAGGGCACGTCTTCAATCAAAATTGAAGGTACTTTCATGCACAGCTTTGTTTATCTAGAAATGATTGGCATTTCCTATATTCCTGCCTATGCCATCACTTAAGTGTGTCTGCATATATTTATAGTGCATTAGAGATAATTGCTTAAACGATAGCTAACCTAATGACACTTAATTTTATAGAATGGATGATCTTAGGTTGTAAGCTGGACATTGCTATTTTCATCTATATAATATGCATAAATGACATGTCTTAACTCTATATTCCTCAACACAGGAGGAAAAATAAGTGGAGATGAAAAAGGTAAAGCATAATTTCAAGGCCACTCCCGTCCAGTTTTTTATCGGGGTCAAAAAGTATCACAAAGTCATCCAGGAAAGGTATGCACTATACATTTGACCTTGAACCAAAAACTGATCATTATACTTCAAAACGTGAATCAATTCTTAAAATCATTTCTTGCTTACTCCGTTAAATTTTTAATTACCGAAAAAATTGAAAAATCTTTGAGAGCATATTAGAGCTTCAATTTGTAAACACTTGCTCTAGAGAGAGCTTCTTCTATTTCAATCTTATATTTCGATTAGTGAGGGTGAGGTATCCTCAAGTATTGTAAGGGTGAGGTATCCCTTGGAAAATAGAGGCTCAAGCTTTTGGGTGAGGTATCCCATAATTGAGTGCTCAAGGTCAGTAGTGGTTTTTCAAGCACCTATTGAAGCTTGAAGATATAGTGGAAAATCTCAAGGTGTTGCTTGGGAGGATTTAAAGGAGGACGTAGATCACAAGTGGAGTAAAGTGATTGAACCATTCTTGACCATTATTGAATTTATTTGCATCCATAGCGCAGTGTTAACTTATCGTGTTTGTTTCTCTAAACTCTCCTCTGTTTATCTTTGTAATCTAACCTAATTAACAAGCTAAGTAAATTGTTTCATTGTTCTATTTGGATATTGTCTCCTTGACTATTACGTTCATTAGTAAAAGTGCTTAACTCATCTATTTAATTATTTCGATCACTCAAGAATAAGCTTCAACGAAAATTGATTGTCAAACGATTTCTTGAAAGATTTGTGAACTTATTTTTAACTACTCAATTCACAACACCCCCCTCTTGAGTATTGAGGCCACTTCCATAAATCTTGAATCCTCTCATCAATCCAAAACACTTTCATGTTAGGAACTTTTCAAAATTCTATCATCTACAACCTTGTCCTTCAAGTTAAAGATCAAAAAGCTTATGTTTTTCTTCTTGTGAGGAATTCGGTCAACCACCCTAAAACCACCCTTCAAGTTTGTTTAATTTAATCCAATCATAGATCTTGAATCTACATGATATTCTAAGCAACTTTCATGTTGGAGACTTTATCTAAATCATTCATCTTCATGGACTTTCTTCAAGATCAAAGTTATTGGATTTTTGAGGTGAAGTGTAAGGAAACTTCATTTCTTCTCTCTTTTTCATGTTCTAAACCATATTTGATCCATGGTTCCTCTTCATCAAGCTTAGTATACTAATTTCTATGTATTTTATTTTGTATTTGAGAAACCTTTGGTGGTTAAGGACTTGGAAAAAGAAGCAAATCAAGAAGTTTTTTAGGATCTTCAAGAGGTAAGAGGGAGATCCATCTCACCAACCAAGTATGGTGGTGAGAGATGGTCTTATATTTGATGGATGGTGAATCCATGTGAGGATTCCAATCCATGGTCATGTAATAATTTATGTGTGTTTATGAGCTTTGATTTATTTACTTATACTTGATATGCTTTGCATGATTTTATGACTTTGATGATATGCTTATATTATGCATGATAAGTATATGACATGCTTATAGTATTTATGATGAAATATATATATGTGTATGTCATAATGTGGTGATGAAAAGGAAATTGATTTTTGGCTCCAAAGGCCAAGGGGGAGGCTACGGTTTTGAGCTCCCAAAAATTAGAGTTCATGTTGAAATTTTTTAAGAATAAGGAAATTAATTTTTGGGTCCCTAGAACTTAGTGAATTTCGTCCAAGACACCTCAAAATAGGTGTTCACAAATTAATATTTTCATGAAAAATGAAAATGGATGATTTGAAGAGTATGAAAAATAAACAAAGGGTTTGTTTTTCAAGAGAACAAGAATACGGTCTTTGAGGAATTTTTATTAATTTATTTTGTGTAAAAAGATCCTAAGTGTTTTTCTAAATATGAGTTTTGAATGAAACGGACAAACATTGATTTTAAAGATTTGCAAAGAAAGTGAATAAGGATTTGCAAAGAAAGTGAAAAAAAAGATTTGTAAAGAAAGTGAAAAAGGATTTGAACAAATGGGTTTGATTTTTATAACCATCAGCATTTCAGTTTTGAAAATAAAATTTTAATGATTTTGTTTGTGTAAAACCATATCAATTTAGAAGGAAAAATATTTTGATAATTTTCAATAGTCATGTCCACATTTTCGAAGTCTTGTAATGCATCGATTTTGATGAAACAAAGTGATTTTTCAAGTGAAAATATAATTAATTTAATACAAGGAATTTGAAAAGGAAATCAGAGTATTTTAGCACTTGAGAAATGAATTTTTATGTAAATGGAAAAGAGAGGTTGCAAGTGAGCCTCAATTTGTTTTAAAAAGAATTTATTTTTGTTAAAAATTGATTTAAGAAAAACAAAAATAAAGGATACAATAGTGATTTAGTATTTTCTAACGTGTAACTCATCCGTTGGATTTTGAAAAGCGTTAGTAATTTTTTAAAGTTAGAAACATTGATTTAATTCAATGAAATTGTGAATTTGTGGAATATACTGTGAAAAAGGATTTTCTTGAGTAAGAAGATATATTAAATGAAGTAGAAAGTTATATTATTTTGAGGAAGGTTGATTTGGAAATGATTTGGGGAAAATGGAGAATATAATGGTATTTTGAAAATTTACTAACGTATAACTTATTTTTGAATTTTGAAGTGCGTTAGAAAATGTTAAGTTTTGAAACGTTGATTTACATCAATGGAAAAGTGATTTTGTGAATTATATTTTGGAAAAAGATTTCTTGAGTAAAGAAATGTGAAAAAGATTTTCTTGAGTAAAGAAAATATGTTAAATAAAGTATAAAGTCATATTAGTTTGAGAAAAGTGGAAATGAAATTTTTGAAGAATGAGAAATATTTTCTATAATGAAATTGTGGTGAAAAAAATTATTTACGTATCTTAAAAATGTAATTTTAAAGTACGTGGTTTGAAATACAGTAAAATAATTCTAAGTATTTGGAAATACAGTAAAATATTTTTACGCGATTTGAAATATGATAAAATATTACTACGTGATTGAGATGTGTTGAAACATTTTAAGTGATTTGAATTACGTTTAAATATTTTACGTAATTTGAACTACTATTGAAAAATCACTATATGATTTAAAAGTGATAGAATATTTTTACGTGATTGTGAAAATGATGGAAAATGTTTTATGCAACTTAAAAGAATGATTTTTTTAAGTTACGCGATTTTGAAAATGATGGAAATTCATTATGCGATTTGAGAAACGTATATTTTTATGCGATTGAGAAAAATGTTAAAAAAAATTTTAATATGTGATTTAAAGGTGCAACAGAAGAGTTGCAGTATTGTGAAAACGTAACAGAAACGTTTTGGAATTGTGAAAATGAAATGAAAATGTTGTGCAATTTTGTGAAAACACGATGAAAGAGTTTTATAACTATGAAAATGTGATAATATGATTTTCTTGTTAAAATATAGTATAAATCTTGTAGAACCAATATATGGATCTTTGTGTGAGAAAATGACATATTTTGCCTGTGATTGACATTTGGTGCATTATACATGCATTGGAAAGATATGTCGTGATTGGATTTGGTGTATTATACGTGCATTGAAAAAATATGTGTTGAAGCATATGATTACATTGAACAAATGAAATTGAAAAGATTTGGCCCTTTGGTGTTGGACTTGCACTGATATATTCGTGTACTGTATAAAATATAGCTAATAGCTATTATGGCTCTTGTGATTGAAGAGGGAATGAGAATTGATAGTGAGGTCTATGATGGATCTTGGGGGCATCGAGGCGCGACAGTCGACTAGTGGACGGTTGGCGAGTACCACCTGTGCCACTTGGCGATGCAGTCCGTTGCAACGCATCGACGATACCCGACAAGAACACGATTCTTTTCAACGACTGGGAGATTGTCTTTGGGCTAAGGCTAACAATTAACCAGAGCATTATTCTCGAAATTGTGAAAACCTCCATGGAGTTGTTTTTGATAAAGCGAGTCTTTGTGCATATGTATAAATCGAGCATTTATATCTGTGTGATATATTAATTGAGGAATATTGGTTATGACAATTGTTTTGAGTACTTGGATGATGATTGAACTGATAAATGATTAGATGATGATAGTTGATTAATGCTGATAGCATGATTATGGTATGATCTATCTGTATGATATTGCTGTTTGTGTTATCTCTGTGCTGCCATGTTGGTATTGGTGTAGGTGATCTCACCTCTTTGTTATATTATTTTGCTTTGTCTGTATTGTTAAAATTATACAGTAGAAGGAATGAGTTGTCTTAGACATAACGAGGGGTAGATACTCAGAGATTGATGGAAACATTGAAAAGTGGCTGTCTCAAGTTCGAAGATGTGCCGGGTAGACAAGGAGTAAAGTTCTGATGCATCAAGTTGATACAAGAGAAGGAACGAGTATGTTAAGATTTAATGTTAGTGTTGTACCGTGCTATTAAGTAGGATCCGTCATGGGGTTTGCTACTGTTAAAAAAAAATAAGTCTGTTAATTTTCTATTTCTCTTTAAATTGTGATATTAATTGGTGTCAATATTGCATAATGAATAGTTGAAACATGATTTTCAATATTACCTAATATTTTCAGTAAATTTACGTTTCAGTAAAGAAGAAATTTTGAAACCCATCTTTTATAACTCAAACTTTGTGCGAACTTCTTTTCAAATTATGAGTCGGGAGTCGAAAATGTGATGCCCTGAGGAGGGTGTTACATTAAGACCTTAACTTCAACTTCTAAGCTTCTAATCATCTAAGCAACATTCAATCTTCATTCTTGATTCTCACTTATAGCAACCCTACTAGGAGGCTCAGTTGCAGCTTTAGTGGCATCTTTAGTAGCCCCAAATTCCACTATCTTCTACCCCGTTATCAACCCAACAAAAATAGTCACAATGGTCCCCATTCTACAAAACATCACATACACAACATAGTTCACATTGAAAATAAAAAACAAAAACAACAATGCTCATCCCAACATCTTTAGTTCACTCAAACTCTTACCTTTGCCATGTACGTAGGGCAACCATAGAATGTTCTACCAGGATTAGTCGTGATTTTGAATCTTCTTACCACTGTTCTCAGACCACAAAGGCAAACCTTGCCACTACCTCTTCCTCCTCTGTAATAAGACGAATTGGGCATGAGACCTGCACTCCCACTCCAACTTCCTTTAGTGTGTGATGAGGCAAATTGGGTTGGGTTTCCACTACCCATCATTTCCCAGCCTTGTTGCCAATTACAAATTTGGGGTTGTGTTTTCTAGGATTTTGCAAAGGGAAATTAGGGTTTGGGTAATGATAATGGAATTCAAGTAAGGGAGAAGATGGTTTTGGTAAAAAAAAATGGCATCGTTTTGTGAGTTGGGGTTTTGTTTCTTTGGGTAATAACTAAAGTTATGTCATTTCATTGGTGGGGAGAGGCCATGTAAGCATCTAGGTTGGCACTTAACGTACCACACGTGCGTGTCTGTCAAGTTTAAATGACGGCTAAAGACACAAGGACTAATGTGACAGACATTTTGAGATTTCAGGGATTAAGGTGTCAATTTTTTAAACTAAGGGACTATTATGACTGGTGCATGTAATTTCGAGGATTAAAGTGAAGGTTTACTCTATTGAAATAATCAATTATTCTTTTAAAAACCTACTGTAGGGTGAAAGATTGAAAATCAGTTAGAAGCTGGTACTAACACATAATTGGATTAGGATTCTATCATGTTTCTAAATAACATGAGAGCCATGTTAAAGACACAATTTATTCTTTATATAACTATTGGACCTTATAATCAATCATAATAGGTCCATGCATGATAAAAGTTGTATATCTCTCTCTCTGATCTATAACATGACTATTATGTCACATGAAAATATCATTTTTCCTCATAACTGAATGATAATATAAAAAAACTACATTAAAAATAGACAAACAATAAAATATTTTAAGATTAAAAAATTATTTTAAAGAGTATATGAAAATGATAGTATAACACACTTTACACTTGTAATATATCAAAATTATATTATTAAAAGAAAGGGCTATTTTGGATTCATCGGGAGGATCAGATTTAGCAAATCAATGTATAAATAGAGCATTTTATTTCCATTGTGTTGGATGCTGGTTGGTCCACTTATAACAACGCCAGGCCTACGTTAAAGCCAATATCCTTACGACAATGATGGGCCCAGGCCCAAACAGTGGACCCAGAATCCAAAAATTTGGAAACTAACGGCTAGTTCATCGAGTGTGTTTTGGTAAAAATGCACACGCGCCAACGGTCTTATTTTTATCCTATCTCCATTTATAAACCCCGCAGTTTTGCCCTAAACGCGTATATTCTTCTGTTTTCCTTTGAATCTTGTGCTCCTCTCTCTCTCTCTCTCTCTCTGCAATATCGTCTAATAGCATTCAACTTTCGTGTGACCTTGAATCGGTTTCAATGGAGACTCCATCATCCACAACAAGAAGAGTCACAAGATCACAGACAACCTTGGCTGCTTCCAATAACATTCCAGTTTCGAGTGAGTGATTTTTCTCTTATTCCAAGCAGTTAAAAACTCCATTATTTTTCTTTCTCAAAATTCAATTTTTGGAAAATGGGTTTTCATTATTTTTTTATTCCCCTCGTCACGCAGGAAAAATTGAAGATTCAGAGAAGAATCTGTCAAAAGCAAGGCAAAGAAACGGGCAACAACAACAGGATCGATGTGCAATGGAAGACATAACGAACGATTCGCCGATCGTGGGGCTTGCGAACGGCAACGGTGGCGATCTTGAGACTCCATTATCGTCCATAGCGAAGCAGAGGATAAGCCGAGTGAAGAACACGCCAGGGTCCGGTGAGGCCTTGCTGAGGGGTCAGGTGAAGACCCTCTTGATGAAAGTGGAAGAAGAAGCTGAGATTCCGAAACTCTCAATGGAAATTCGTCCCTTTCTTCAACTTGTGAACTCTCCAGTGGGACTTCTTGCCCCCACTCCCGCAAACACGCCCCAAATCCTTAATCTTTCTGGCGATGGAGGCCTGAACAACAGTGGCACTGGTTTGGCTTCGGTGTCACCTTCTCCCATCGTTGAAGAACAATTGATTTCTCGGGTTAGTCCTGGTTAAAATCG
The DNA here is from genome assembly GCA_029884595.1 of Ormosia semicastrata. Taxonomy (NCBI): domain Eukaryota; kingdom Viridiplantae; phylum Streptophyta; class Magnoliopsida; order Fabales; family Fabaceae; genus Ormosia; species Ormosia semicastrata. The sequence goes on from JAQQTO010000062.1 coordinate 69,866,973, forward strand.
AATCTTTGATTTTTTGAGCAAGAAATGTTTTCCCATAAATTAATGTTCTGTAATAATAAAGTTAATTTTTTTTTATGGCAGGTGGTGAATCAAATATTTGATGGAAAGAATAAAGAGAACCCTGAATCTGAAATGAGTCTGATAGGCAGGTCTCTCCTACTGGATTTCTCAGACAAATCTGAGGTTTCAGAATGCACCTCTGAGCTGACTTATCAGAAGCCCCAGGGCTCCACAGATGATGATGCTTCTATTTGGTCAATACAGGTCAATGCAAGCACCAATGATGAAGATGATGGTGATGAAGAAAGAGCTGAAAAAGAAGAAGAAGATTATTATGAGGATGTTGAAGAAGAAGATTATTATGAGGATGTTGAAGAAGAAGAGTATGATGATGGAGGGTTGCTGGTTGATGAACTGTGTGCAGGCTTGAACAACATTAGCGTGAATGAAAGGGTGGCTCCCAAGTTTGCTGGAAAGCACACAAGATTTGTTTACAACAGTGATGATGAGCTTGTGGAAGAAGTAGTAGCAGAATACTGTGCTGAGATTACCTCTGCTTCTGCGTCTAACATCCTCCGTTTGAAGGGCTTGCCAACCCCAAAAGGAAAGCACCTTCGCTTTCCTGAGGAGGAAGAAAAATCTGCTTTGTGACTTCGCTTTCCTGAGGAGGAAGAAAAATCTGCTTTGTGATTCATGTTCACGGTTGGCGGTTGTCTTTCTTGACACCACTCGTTTTTGGGTTTTTTTTTTTTCCTGGAACTGGTTTCACTGGATTCATTTAGTTTCCTTAGTTTTGTTGTGATTGAATGCTCCAATAAAATTGTTTCTTTCTTAATCAGTTGACTCATATTTTCATTTGAATAATTATAAATCATCGTACTGATCATTTTAATTATTATGAAAATAATATGAATTGTTTTTTATATTTTTAAGATATTAAATATATTTATTTTTAAAAAATACTTTCTTTGTTTGATATTATGACTATTATTAGGTTTTTGAAGATTATTAAAAAAATTATTAAGTTAAACTTTTAAGAGAATATAATAAAATTATTTTTATTTGTGATTTTATTGATTTCCTCACACTACAATTAGGTGCACTATATTAATTAAAATTTAATAATTTTATTAATTTTTATAAAATTAATTATGTCCTAATTATTCCTAACTCAGTGCTAAATTTAGGCAAAATATTCTTTAAAAGTGGAACAACCAAGCGTGCAAATGCTCTCGTCCCTCCTCGTGAATTGGTCAAGAAACAATTTCACGTGGGACCATTCTAATTTTTAAAAGTACATATAAACTCCGATAAATTATAAATGTGTTTATATATATGATAAATTTATGGATAAATTTTCAACTTCTATCTTGAAAATTTTGGCGGGAGACAGATTAGTTCATAGTTTAAGACATTGATACATAGCCTATAGTATAAGTAGGGATGTCCTATTTCGTCACAAGTATTTGTTTGTGAGATATCCATGAGTAGGCAAATATTTTTGGATATTTATCGGTTAATAATTTAAAATAAAATTATAAATGTGTTTTAGTATATGATAAATTTATGGGTAAATTTTCAACTTCGATCTTGAAAATTTTAGCGGGAGACAAATTAGTTCCTAAAAGTTTAGGACATTGTTACATAGCCTAGAATATAAGTAGGAATGTCAACCGACCCTGGCCTTACTTTGTCACGAATATATGTTTGTGATCACTACAGATAAGTAGATATCCACAAATATTTATAGGTAGTAGTTAATAATTTAAAATAAAATTTTAAATATAATAAAAAAATATAATTAAAATAAACTTTAACATTATATATCATAACTTTATTTAACAATTAATATTTTTATAAAATTAAAAGAATATTATAAATAATAAATTAAATTCAATTATATTTTATAATAATTATTATGAGTTCATTTAATAAAAAAATTTATTATAAAATAATAAAAAAATATATATATATTTTCTCAAAGTAAAAAAAATTATAATATATGATATATATTAAATAAAAAAAATTCATTTTTCACAAAAATTAAATCTCCCCACTCATTTATTAGTTACCCACCCTCGCCTTATCACAAGTAACGAACTAACACAGGTAATTTTGTCACCCAAAATATAAAGGTTACAAATTAATCCAGTTTAAGAGATTAATGCACTTAGGTCTGAGCTTCATTTTTCAAAAATTGGACTAATATGATGTTGACAAATTCATTTGATTAATTTCGAGCCTTTATGGGCTAATATGACTAAAATTCATGATTCCTTACACTATATTTGGATAATAGGTAACGAAAGGAACGAAAAGAAAATGAGGAAAATGAAAATAATTTTTTTTTGTTTGGGAGTTTTACCTTATGTTTAGATATTTTTTCATTAATAGAACGGAACGGAATAGGTGAGAATGGAACGAAAAAGAAATATAAGAAATGAAACATAGTTTTCATTCTCTTTATTTGGAAGTTTCATTAACGGAATGGAATGAAACAGAATTACCCATATATTTTCTCCATTCCTCTTCAATTTTGAGAGGAATAAAAGTTGGGCATTTGAGGGGAAGAGGGGGGAAATGATTCCCCATATGTTCCGTTCCATTCCCATGTATTTTAAAACTCTCAAATAAGGGAAGTTATTTCCGTTTCCCTCATTCCCTTTCCGTTCTCCTCATTACCTATCATCCAAACATAATGTTAAAATACATGAAAAGAGAACGGAACACATAAGGAATTATTTCTCCCTCTTCCTCTTAAATACCTAACTTTTATTCCTCCTAAAATTGAAGTGGAATTGAGGGAATACATAGGTAATGAAATTTCGTTCCATTCCGTTAATGAAACTTCTAAACAAAGAGAATGAAAATTATATTTCATTCTATTCTTTTTTTTTTTTGCTTCATTTTCACTTATTTTATTTTATTCTATTAATAAAAAAACATCTGAACACAGGATTAAGAAACACGAGTGGGGTTTTAATTTCTCAAAGACTAATGTTTGACTGCCAAATTTCCTTAATGAATGATGAGGTCATGAAGTGCACACCCCGCAATTTTTTTTTTTAATCACAGGGGTTTCATTTCCATAAACTTCGAAAGAAAGCTTGTCATCAGATTTTTAACTTTTCTTCATATCACACAACTTAAAACCAGTGATGCTGGAACTGAATCCTCTGCATTTCTAAAAAGAGCTTTGTGAGGTGCAATTCATTATCCAAGGGTTAGTATTCATTAAACCCTTTTTCTCTTGCTAAAATTTATTCAAAAAAAAAAAAAAACTAAAGTTGAAATCCTCTGCAATTTTTTTTTTTTTAAATAACTTCAAGAGATCCTAATCCTATTCGAACCATTATGCACAAGTTCCTTGGGTTTAACGCAGCTTCAACTAACTCAGTAAAACCCCTCTGCACAGGTTGGGGTGGATCCGTGGCATTCTCCTCCTAATCATTAAATTCAAGTATATATTAGATTATAAAACCATAAACTTTTTTCATTAAGTTCACCACGAATAGTACAATTACAACATATATCAAGTATCTGAATTCTCCATGAGGTAATTCTATCTACGCCTATCTGCAAAGGAGTATTTATATTAGAAACTCTCATTGAACTTTTCCGACTCGAGAAATGTGAAATTAGGGTCAATTTCACAACAAAGGATCGGAAAAGTTTAATCTAATCATAAAACATTTTGGGAGCATCTATGCTCCAAATGCTCCATGCATCCATAACCATTGATTTTGATATGAAATTGATCAACATTTTAAAATGATTATTTGTTACTTGCACAATAGGTAAGTCTTCAAAAGTATCAACTAAGTTCAAATTATTTATCAACACATTCCACACAAAAATAACAATTTATTTTTTATCCCATGTTCACCACTTATTTGGTTATCGCGTGAATTAATTTTATTTATGATTTGGTGATCTATGAGTTGTGGTTGTGTTTACCAAAATTTTTGACAATAACTAATTAAACTAAGATAAATCCTTTGTCTCTTGACAAAGTTGGATTCTCAATCTCAATTCGGGGAAGAGAATCGCTTCCTCTTGGGATTCTAGTTTAAGCTAATATCTTAAAATGATGTAAATGATGATTTCAAAGTTCAAAAGATTATGTAAATTCAAAATTGAATGTTTATATGTGATTTGAGTAGTGTAAAATACTGAATAAAGAATAGAGAGTAAAACAGTTTAAAATACATGCAATAAATAGTAAATATATGTAAATTGCATGAAAGTAAAGAAAGCAATTAAAAAAATCAAATGATCCCAAAAGAACACTTAATCAGGAGTAGAAAAGAATTTTGTAATAAATTAAAAAAATAATTAAAAGATATCAAATGATCTCGGAAGAACACTTGATTAGGAGTAGAAAAGAGTTGCAATAAAGTAAAATGACTAAAATTAAATGAATTGAAGATAAACTTGCATTGAATTGATAAATTGTACAGAAATGAAAGTGGATGAAAACATACTAGACTAGACTTGCGTGCTGTTTGCTCGAAATGTCAATGGACGTGAGAGCGTGAGTTTACAAGTGTTTGTGAGTAATGAATTTCCAACTCCTAAATGTTTTCATCTTTTTGGTATTTATAGACTTTTTAAGTAATTACCCTTTTTACAAGATTTTGACGTGTCTAGAACCAATATAAATACCCAATGATTAGTAATCTCTGTTTAATAACCACCAAATCTTTGTCAGCGATCCTCATGCTACAAGCAACTGCTTAATCTCAACTATTCAGCCTTTTGTTGTCTTGATCTAAAATCTGCAACCACTATTAACTTCTAATTTAAATTCAAAAATCTTTCTTTTTGAATTCAAACTTTTGATTCTTCAAACACTTTATGGTTTTCCATCTTGGTCGAACTCCTCTATCATTCAAGAATTTATTAAGTGTAGCTACTTCTTAAAATCTCAATGTTCGAGACCTACTTGAAGTTTCCAAAATATCATTTCTGATATCAAATTGACATTAACATTTGATAGTTTTAACTCCAAGTCGAAGTTATCTTGATACCAAATCAAAATTACCACATTGGTATACTTTTCAAATCTCGATTTCGAGATTGAATCGAAATCTCAACACATATTATGAAGTCAAAATGACCCCAAACTAATATTTGCATCGAAATCAATATTACAACTTCGACCAACTGATATTTGAATGGAAATTAATATTACAACTTCGATTCTTATTCAAGAACAAGTCCATATGTTCACGCTAAGTCTTTATACTAAACTAGCGAAATAGCAACATATCAAAAAATTGTTTATTTTATACCAACGGATGTCCCCCAATATTTATTCTCAAAGTATTGAAAAATAAATATTTTATTTTTTCTGAGTATTCCTTTTCGATTACATCTGACTTCACCTTTTAAATTATCCTGTCAGTTGAGTCACGCAAGTAAGTGAAAGGTCAGATGGCAAAATTATTTTGCCTTAAATCTCTATTAATTTTTTGAAATACCACGTGGCCACTCCATAGTCTAAGGTAAAAAGTGTTCGAAACCTTAGATGTTTGTTTCTTATATCAATGTTTTTCATTTCTAACTTCGATTTCGTTATTTTAGGGAAAAGTTATTGAAGAAAGCCCCATAAAATCTGGGCGAATAAAGCATATAGCGTCAAAAGAGGCGCATGTCATAAGTTCTGACAGTTCTGAAGACTCCTCTCGAGAGGATGATGAACCAATTTCTGTGAGGAGTGCTAGATTAGCATCAGCTACTCAAAGAGCTGAACCTTCATTAGTGGGTCATTTATATTTTAATTACTTTTTGACATCTTTGAGAACTAACATTTCTTTTATATCGAATAGGAATCTTCCCCCAAAGAAACATAGGGAACCCACTCCAATATCTTCAAGAAGATTCAGGACTCCTTCACCTATCCCTTCTCCTCCAAGAGATTCGAATCCCTTTCCAACCAAACTCACCCCTGGGCAAGAAGCAATTTCACCTTTGAGTTCTCATTTCGACGGAATGTTTGATACTAATATTCAAGCCAAAAAAGAATCTAGCACAACAAGGTGAACTTCGAGCCCTTGCTGAAGATTATGCAAATCAAGAATGAACCCTCGACGAGGACTATCACTAATTGAACAATGAAGGTAATCAGGTGAAACAGGCTATTCAAGATTTAGCACCTTCCCTCGAGGCAGCTTCTAAGGAGAAGGCTAGGATTTTAGACGTTTAGGCTTCTTTATTGGCAAGGCTTCAATAAACTTTGCATATCTATTTTTGTAATGACAATTTCAAAGTTTCGGTTTGTTGTAATTTGAAACTATAATTTCTACAAGATCTTAATTTCATGAATGGTTGGCCTATATACCTTCAAATATTTACCATTTATCGAAGCAATCTTTTCATTTGACATTATATTTCTAATCAAATATGCTTTACCAAAATAAACCTTTTCGATTCGATATGGCCCTTCCCAATTAGGTGATCATTTTCCAAATAACTTCGATTTCTTCTCCATAGGTAAAATAATCTTCTACACTAAATCATCTAAAGCAAACTTTTTTCTTTTGACTCGAAGATCATAAAATTTTACAATTCTTTCTTTTTGTCGAATCAAATACTCCAGAGCAATGATTCTTTCTTCATCTAATTGATTTAGTTCATCACAAATCAAATCTCAATAATCTTGGGTAGGAATTTCATCTTGACGTTGTAATCTAACTGACTGAAGATTGATTTCAATTGGTAAAACAGCATCATGAGCATAAACTAAATGATATGGCGTTGTACCAATAGATTCCTTAAGTGAATTTCGATAAGCCTATAAAACTTGACTTAAATTCTCATGCTAACTTCTTGGCTTTCGACCCACATGTTTCTTAATTAAACCGATTAAAATCTTATTAGCAGTTTCGACCTGCCCATTGGCTTGTACGTAATAAGGGGTCGAGGTGAGAAGTTTAATATTCCTTGTCTTAACAAACTCACTAATAACACGACCAGTAAATACAGTGCCTTGGTCAGTAGTTAGAGTTTACGGAATACCAAATCTATAAATAATATTTTCTTTAATAAAGTTAATAATCTCCTGTTGAGTAACATCTGTTAAAGGAATTGCCTCAACCCACTTCGTAAAATAGTCAATGGCAACTAAAATATACCTATGCCCTTTAGAAGATGGAGGATGAATCTGGCCTATTAAATCGAGAGCCCATCCTCGAAACGGCCATGATTCTATAATTGAATGTAAATCACTTGCAGGAACATACTGAATGTTTCCATGCCTTTGACATTCCTCACACGACTTAGCGTATAAATGACAATCTTTTACCATCGCAGGCCAATAAACTCTCTGTCTGCGTAATACCCATTTCATTTTCTCACCATTTTAGGCGTTTTACTTAGTGAGCACAAGCTTGTAAAGTCAAACTCACAAATACCTTCATGTACTTCGCTTAATGGATAGCAAGGTGCAAAAAGGCCATTGTATATGCTTCTTTTTCACTCAAATATGTCAATAATTTTCCATCCCATTTTAGACTTTTATAAAGTGAATCTCCCATTATAACATAATGTAGAGCTTTATATTTTAATTTTCTTTCGACTATTATATTTGGATTTTGTAAATAATTAATAATTGGCTTTCTCCAATCATCATCATCAATATCCTCGATTTAATGAATTACCACAAAGCGTAATGGGACATACTTCTATACTCTTAAACGGATATAATTTTTCTCTAATTTCAATTAATTCAACCAAAGTTGTAGTCGAAATCTTGTAACCTGAAGCTATTTGGGCAAGCTCATTGGCTTCAAAATTTTCTTCCCTTGGAGATCTTTTATTATGCTTTGCAAAATTACTTGTCAAATTCACTCAACAACCTTCTTTGCAGACTCGAAATTGAAAGAACTTTTCATAGAAAGAGAAGCGAAAAGCAAAGTACTTGAATAAATTATGATTAACATATTTATATTCTCGAGTCAATTGCTTAATGACTAGCTGAGAATCACCAAAAACTTTAATAATTCTGGCCTTGAGTGAAATTAAAGTTTGTAAACCAGCTATTAAAGCTTCATACTCCGCTTCGTTATTTGAACATTCATGTTTTAATTCGAATAAAAATTTAGTTGGAATCCCAACTGGTGATACGATTAGCATTCCAAGTCCCACACCTCTAGTGTGTTTTGATCCGTCGAAATATAATTTCCACTGTTTTAGACCAACGTAGACAATATCTTTTTCTTTGACGTCAACACAAGGGTGGTCAATCGGAAGGTAAGTTTGAGGTGGATGGTGTTAGTTTAAAAAATCATTGAATGCTAACACTTGGCCTTTGCACACTTTTTGTGAGATTTTGTGGTACATACTTTAAAGAAAATTCTGTTAAAGCAAGAGCCCACTTTCCTACTCTATCATGCAAGATAGGTTTGGTCAGCATATACTTTATTATATCAATTTTTGAAACAACAAGTACGTCATGTGGCTTTACATAATATTTTAACTTGGTGCAAGAAAAGTACAAGGCTAAGCATAATTTCTCAATTGCACTATATCTTGTTTCAACATCGACTAAAACTCTACTAAGATAATAGATAGCTCTTTCGATTCCATTCTCATCTTCATGTACTAGCATACACCCAATCGTTTCATTTGATGTTGAAATATACAACTTCAAGGGACATCTAGATACTGGAGGTGTCACTATTGGAGGATTAGCCAAGTACTTCTTGATTTGATCGAAAGTCGCTTGATGTTCCTTTTTCAAACGAAACTCTTCTTCAGTTTTGAGTTTCAAGAGTGAAGAGAAAACTTTGATTTTTCTTAATAAATTCGAAATGAATCTTCTTAGGAAATTAATTTTTCCTAGTAAAAACTAGAGCTGCTTCTTATTCGAAGGAGGCGATGCTTTCAGAATAGCTTTCACTTTATTCTGATCTACCTCTACTCCTTTTTTTTGAACCAAGAATCCTAGGAAATTTCCTGTAGAAACACCAAAAGCACATTTAATAAGGTTCATTTTTAACCCATGTTTTCTCATTCTTTCGAATGATTGCTTCAAATTCGAGAGATGCTCTTGTTCTAATTTTGATTTAATCACCACATCATCAATGTAAACTTTCATGAATTTACCAATGACATCATGAAAAATAGTATTCATAGCTCTTTGATATGTGGCCTCATCATTTTTTAATCCAAATGGCATGACCACCCATTCGAAGGTGCTAATTGATCCTGGACATCGAAACGCTATTTTCGCCACATCCTCTTCTGCAATGTAAATTTGATTATACCCAAAATAAGCGTCCAAAAAACTTAAAATTTCATGACATTTAGAAGGATTTTAATTGGGCTTGAAAGTTGTTTGAATCAATCAACATGTGAGATGAAAGCTTGAAAAAGAGGAGAAAGAAGAGAAGGAAAATAGGCATAGGATATTCATCTTTAGGGGTAGTAGAATTTAAATCTCAAAAATCAATGCATACTCTTAACTTCCATTCTTTTTCATAACAAGAACAACATTAGAAATCCAGTTAACATACCTGGCAATTCGAATAAACTTAGCCTTTAGTAATCTTTCGATTTCTTCCTTAATTTTTAACACCACTTCGGGGACAAACCTTTTTGGTGCTTGTTTGATTGGTCTTTGTCCTGCTTGAATTGGTAGTTTGTGTTCCACTAACTCTCGATTGAGCCCAGGCATTTCCTCATAATCCCATACAAAGCAATCTTTATATTCTTCGAGCTGATGAATTAACTTGTACTTGAAATTAGAATTTATTAAACTACTTATAAAAGTAGGCTTATTTATTACATCATTTCCTAAATTGATTTCCTCTAAAGGATCTTGTACCTCTACTCTCTTAATCTTAGGTAGAGGAGTCTGTTTGAATCCCAAAGGAAAATCATCATAAATACAATCCAAGTTGGTACCTTCATTGGTAGCCATATAAGATGAGATTCGAGTCAACTGACTCGAAATCGCACTTTCTATGCGATTTTCAGCCATATAGGCTGAGATTCTAGCCATATGACTTTTAAGTTCCATTATTACAACTTAAGGCCAAATATACTCGACCTGAAATATTAAATAGGCATCTGTACGCCCTAGAGTCATTACAAATTCGAAGCTAAAATGAATTAACTTTTAGGATCACAGAGAAACCTATTGAGGTAAGAGCCACCATTTCAATTCTCTTCCTGTCGAGGGCTGTTGAATCCCAAATAGAGAATGGTCGAACATTAGACATATATATTTGTAAATCTGCATGGTTCTGACTGACATGGTAAAGGGTATCATCAGCTTCAACCATCTTGAGTTCCCCAACCTGATTCCACAGGAACATCTTCTAATGGACAGTCGAAGGAACAACACCAACAGCATGAATCCACTCCCTACCCAAAAGCAGATTGTAACTAGCCTTCGAAGGAACCACTATGAACAAAGTTGAACTCACTCACTGAATTGATATTTTCATTTTCATTTTCTTATTTTCATTCTCATTAGTTTCATGCATTCTCATGTCTTGTTTTGCATTGCACTACATCGAGAACAATAGCCCATTGTTTTAATTGATAGTAGAGGTGATCTTTTGATAGTTGATAATTAGCATAATGTTCTCTCAATTTGTGCTTCTCATTTTTAAACCTCTAAATGTGAGTTTTGAGCCTGTATGGGATATATGCACTATATGAATTCTTTGTGTTGAGTGATATTCCTCCCCTAGAACTTGATATGGAGGATCTGTCATTAAAATATGTTACCACCATATTATGAGACAACAAATATGTTCTATTGGACCTCGACTTGCCAAATTTTTTCTTTTGATTCTTGCATGCATGCTAATTATTAGTAAATTCTTTGGTAAAAGATTAATAGCAGCTCCTCCATCTACCAATACCTTACCCACTAATTTACCATTTACTGTTGCCTTGATAAAAAGTGGGCAAAGATGGCTCTTCATGTCATGGGAGGGAGTATTGAAGACTACCGAATTTTTCATCACTTCGACTGTATCTTCTTCGACTATATAACAACTGGTCTCTTATAAATCATCTTTGAAATCTTCTTCCTGATTTACTTCCTGATCACCTGAAACAGCAAAGTTATAAGGAAGAAGAGACATAATATTGACACTAAAAATTGTGTCAAGATCATCTTTAAACCCATATTCGAATGAATATGTAATAACGTCCTCATCCATTGGACTTGGAGGCTTTTGTTTTTTTGCTTTCAAGGGTGGTCCTTGAACCACCTGGGCAAATGACCTTTGTTGTTGTTGCAACTTAGCCAATGCCTGTTGTTGTAGCTACTATTGTCGCATCTTCTGTGCCTTACGCCATTGAGACTTCGACATATACGGGGTCAAACCCTGGTTTGGGTTTGAACTTTCCCCTCAAAACGATGTGTTTGGTTTCCTGTTAAAAGGACTAATCCCATGTTCAAATTTTGACCAGTACGGCTTGTTCTGAAACTGGTGAGGTCGTGGACTATTTTTGAACCATTGATTAATGGCTAAATTTTCGGGGGAAACCCTTATTGTACCATTCCTGGAATCCTCTGATCCCTGCATTACCATAGCATTGTGGTTTGTTGGCTTATTATTGATACTGATGGAAGCTCCTGTAATGATTTTCTCATTCTACTTCTGCTTCAAGGCTGCCTGGTAAGACTTGGCAGCTAGCCTGTCGAAGACAGCACTACATCTGGGGCACAGAGAGACTTTTTTCTCCTTTTCTTTCTTCCTTAGGAGGAATTCGACCAGAGTTTCCCCAGCCTTGGGGAAAACTTCTTCCTCTGTAGCCTCAAATACATTAAGGCCATGATCATTGATGTTAGGAGAGGATTCTCCTACCTCAACCATATTGACTTCAGTGAAGCCCATTGGCTCGATATAGCTAGCATTTACTTGGAATGGATCTACATCCACCTTCATGCTTTTCTTGTTCTCGAATTTCAGTCTTCCTTCCATAATGTTTTTTTGAATTAAATCCCTGAAATGTATATAATTGTTAGTCGAATGTCCATATCTATTATGATATTTACAATATCTTCGACCATTTATTTCTTCTAGCGAAGGGATTTTATGTCCATCCGGAAGTTTGATTTGCTTATCTTTTAACAAGACATCAAAAATTAGGTCATCCTTAGAAATATCAAAAGCATAAGTTAGCCTATTGGAGGACTTCATATTGTCCTTCATTCGATTAGGCATTAAAGATGAACAAGTATAAGGAGGGCCAGATTTTAATTCTGCTATGTTAATCTCATTATCTTCATCATTTTTATTTTCATCGATTTCGACATAGACTACTTTATTGTCTTTCGATTGCTTACAATACTTATCATTGCTATCAAGAGTTTCAACATAAGCAATTTTTTCTTTTCTTAAATTTCTCCTAAATTTTTCTTTTTCGAGTTTCAATTGCTCAATTTGTCTTACTTTATCAACAAGTTGAGACATGTCAAGGATTTGCTAGTTAACTAGTTTCTTTCGAATGAAATAGTCTAAACCACCAGCAGCCATTTTTACTACCTCAGACTCAAGAATGACAGTAAAACACCTAACCTTCATCTGCCTAAACCTGGCCAAGTAATCATCTATTGACTCCTCATGTCCTCTTCTAATATTAAACAAATCCACGAGACATACTTTTGTCTCTCCTCTAAAGAACTAATCATGGAAATTTCTTTCCAACTGGTTCCAAGAGTGAATCGAATTTGGTGGGAGAGTAGTAAACCAAGTAAAAGCATTTTTAGTTAGAGAGCTAGGGAAATATTTCATCTTCAGATATTCATTTATTGCTACATCTCCTGCTTCGATTGTAAATTGAGCAATGTCTTCTACTGCTGATTCTTCACTTTCCCCAGTAAATTTACTAGAAATCTTAGGTGCCTTCCGTCCTCTAGGCAATTCTTCTTGTTGGATAAACTCAGGAAAAGTTGACACAAAATAGGGTCTATTCGCATATCCCACATTAAATCTATATCTATTAAGCACTTGTTCAACTGCCTGATTAATATTCTGTTGCTCCCCAAGATTATTAAGTCTAATCCTTTCTAGGAGGTTATCGGCATCTTGATTTCAATTGACCATACGAAATCCTATATTTGAGTCATGTGAAATTTTCCTAAACTGGTTGTCCTCAACTGCATTGTTAATATTGTGATTATTCACCAACTGGTGTTCTCTTAGGGCATAGACTGATTGTCTACCTTTTGATTACCTACAGAAACTTCTGGGTTACTAAAAGCATCTGTAATCCTATCCATTTGTCTAGCCAATGTGGTGTAAGTATTATTGGTTAATTTGATGAGTGGAGTTATAATAGTAGTCATCTGCTGAGTCAACATATGGACCATCTCATGATTACTTTCATCAATATGTTGCCTGATATTATTCAAAGTTGTATTCGTGTTCCTTGAAGGAATCGAAGACATATCTCTGGGCATGTTAGGGAATAGTGGTGTTCTTATATTTTGCCTATCAGTTCGATTAGTACTTGTTCCTGCAATTTAGTTGCCAGCATTTACCATTTGATTTCTTAATAAAACATTTGGTATAGGACTTCTATATGTGGCCTGGGTAGTACCTATGTTGTCGTGACATTCTGGGGAATAAACCCAGGAGGCAACCCAAATAAAGGTGCAGTTCCATTTACCCTAAAAGTTCTAGTTTCTGAACTTGAAACAAGGGCTCCTGTGATTTCATTGATCACCGGCTCTAAGGCCTGTGGTGCAGAGACTATAGTATCTCTACTATTATTGCCTCCATTATTCCCTACTTGAGGATTCTGAGCATTCAAAGATGTATTCTTAGACATATTTAGCAGTATTCTACCACTTCTTAAACGCATAAACTTTAAAATCCCTTAAGATCTTAATTGACCTGTCCCACTGGGCGTGCTAATTTGTTTACCAAAATTTTTGACAATAACTAATTAGACTAAGGTAAACCCTTTGTCTCTTGACAAAGTTTGATTCTCGATCTCAATTCGGGGAAGGGAATCGCTTCCTCTTGGGATCTAGTCTAAGCTAATATCTTAAAAGGATGTAAATGATGATTTCAAAGTTCAGAAGATTATGTAAAATCAAAATTGAATGTTTATACGTGATTTGAGTAGTGTAAAATACTAAGTAAAGAATAGAGAGTAAAACAGTTTAAAATACATGCAATGAATAGTAAATATATGTAAATTGCAAGAAAGTAAAGAAAGCAATTAAAAAGAAATCAAATGATCCTAAAAGAACACTTGATCAAGAGTAGAAAAGAATTTTGTAATAAAGTAAAGAAAGTAATTAAAAGAAATCAAATGATCTCGAAAGAACACTTGATTAGGAGTAGAAAAGAGTTGCAATAAAGTAAAATGACTAAAATTAAATGAATTGAAGATAAACTTGCATTGAATTGATAAATTGTACAGAAATGAAAATGGATGGAAACATATTAGATCAGACTTGCGTGCTATTTGCTCGAAATGTCAATAGACGTGAGAGCATGAGTTTACAAGTTTTTGTGAGTAATGAATTTCTAACTCCTAAATGTTTTCATCTTTTTGGTATTTATAGACTTCTTAAGTAACTACCCTTTTTACAAGATCTTGACATGTGTCTAGAACCAAGATAACTACCCAATGATTGGTAATCTCTGGTTAATAACCACCAAATCTTTGTCAGTGATCCTCGTGCTACAAGCAACTGCTTAATCTCAACCATTCAGCCTTTTGTTGTCTTGATCTAAAATCTGCAACCACTATTAACTTCTAATTTAAATTAAAAAAAAATTTCTTTTTGAATTCAAACTTTTGATTCTTCAACCACTTTATGGTTTTCCATCTTGGTCGAACTCCTCTATCCTTCAAGAATTTATTAAGTGTAGCTACTTCTTAAAATCTCAATGTTCGAGACCTACTTGAAGTTTCCAAAATATCATTTCTGATATCAAACTGACACTAACATTTGATAGTTTTAACTATTTTAACTCCAAGTCGAAGTTATCTTGATACCGAATTGAAATTACCACCTTGATATACTTTTCAAATCTCGACTTCGATATTGAATCGAAATCTCAACACCTATTATAAAGTCAAAATGACCCAAACTAATATTTGCATCAAAATCAATATTGCAACTTTGACTAACTGATATTTGAATCGAAATTAATATTACAACTTCAATCAACTGATATTTGAATCGAAATTAATATTACAACTTCGATTCTTATTCAAGAACAAGTCCACATGTTAATGCTAAGTCTTTATACTAAACTAGCAAAATAGCAACATATCGAAAAATTGTTTATTTTATACCAACAGGATGTTAGAAACAAAGAAACAAGAACACAAGAAAAGCCTGGAGAAGGTTTTGTATATTCTCTTAATTATCTATGAATAATCAGTGTGTATAAGAGAGTTCTCTATTTATACAAGAGAGAGTTTATACAAAGAAAGAAATACAATTAAATATAATCAAAATAATATATCTAATTATGTACAAATCAAATTCCTAAGATAACACAAAATCAAGCTTAATTTAATCTCAATTGATGCTCGAGATATGTTTTAAATATTCTAACACTTTCCCTCAAGCTAAAACTTGTTACAATTAGATACGTGAAAATAAAATAAACTAAAAAGTAATCTAAAAACACAACATCGAGGTCTTGGAGAAGCCAAGAGGCCCAAATTGTATTTGGGATGGAACCAATCTGTATCTCCAAAAATCTACAATAGGAATAGAGTCAAATTGCATCTAGGGTGGAACCAATGTGCATTTGGCTGGAACAACAGAGACGGATCAGACGGGATTGATTAGAGGCTAGAGCAACGAAGACAAACTTAATCTTTTTGGCTGGATTAGACAGAACCGATCAGAGATACTAGATTAGGCGGAATTGATCAGAGATGCTGGATCAGGTGGAACTGATTAGGAGCACAACAGAGAAGGAGCCAACTACGAACATGAGAGAGAAAGTGATGTTAGAGAGATTGAGAGAGGAAACTGGAAAGAGAATACTACAAGAGAAGTGACTAATTGGAGTTCTAGATTTCAGGAACTAGGTAGCGAAATAGTGACGGGACAGGTCACGGAGGATGACACCTCTTTGATATCATGTAAGAAACAGAGAAACAAGAACATGGGAAAATCCTGGAAAAGCTTTTGTACACTACGAGAAAATTTAGATTTAGAGAAGGTTTTGTACACTACTAGAAAATCCGTCTCTAAAATGTTAAAATTTCATCTCTAATTATTTACAGACAAAATTAGAAAGAGAATAGAGACGCCATTAAAAGTAGCATCATTTATTATTTAGAGAGGAAAAAGTTAATTCTATCTCTAATAGGAGACAGATTTTTGCCATCTCTAACTAAAACTTTTGTCTCTGAATAACTATGAAATTTGTCAAATTTTTTAGAAAAATATAATAGTAATTAAATTAAAGATGACACTTTTCTATCTCTGATGCTAAAATGCCCGTCTCTAAACAATCCAAATCTTGTTACCAATAATTTTCCTAAAATAAAGTAGAGACGGACACATTTCCATCTCTAAATTTAAAGATAGAAATGTGTCTATCTCTAAACTTTAGAGATGAAAAGTGTCTGTCTCTAATTTTTTAGAATTACTTTTTAATATACTTTTAATTTTATTACTAATATTAATGCAATTTTATATCACAATAAGCCATATAGCATCAAAAATTACAATTTCAGAACATCACAAATTTTAGTACCAAAATGCATATTTGATTGATATAAATAACAATAAACTGTAGAGTAGTAATTATTTGTCATTACAAATATTTAAGTTGTGACTAGACATATTTAAGTTACCAATGAAAATATGTAAATAAAACTAATCAAATATCTGGATCATCATAATTCGTAACATCATCACCCATCTCCTCACCATCATGGGCATTCTCTCCTCTAGGTGCAGGATGTGAAAGTATAGGTGATGGCGTTCTAAATTGACCACCTAGTAGAAGACCCCTAAACCTCTCCTCCCACTATTCCATCTTCTGCTTCATCATGTCTTGTTCAAGATTCTTTTGATGAAGCTTATCATTTAAAGCCTGAATTTTGGCCTGCGCTGTAATAATCTCTGCTGGTGATACTCCATCAATGGAAAATGAGGAAGGAGTGGAGGAAGATGTAATGACATTAGTAGCTTATGAACCCAGTTCGTAGATGCACCCTTTCTTGTTAGGGCCTCCAACAACATCCAAGTAGATATTGTTATCAGACTCTTGACTGCTACATTCACCATTCTGGGATTGCCTCTCGGCTATCCGCTTTTCCTAGTCTTCCTAAAAAGAAGGAGTTATAAGACATTTGTGCTTGAAAATTGATGTAACTTAAATGCTAGCTTATGCTTATCGCAGTATTTCCTGCTTGCAAAGTGATATACTCATCTGGCTTCCCCTAGGCTCTATGAAATCGCTTGTAGATGTCAAAAGAGTTTGGCTCCCTGGACATCTAGTTCCCCTGAAAAGACAAAAAACAAGTATTAGTAGCCTAGGAAATCTAATTTCCTAAAATAGAATAGCTTTATACAAACAATGAGATACATATATCTCAATAGATATCCTTAAAACTTGCAATTCACATATTTACATACTAGGAAACTCATTCCATGTCAAAATACAACTACAATGATTGTACATCATTATTTAAATAGGAAATAAAGCACATCTGTTCTTATTCAATTTTTAGAAAGGAAGTAAATAAACTTATTCAATATAAATCATGGATTGTTAACTTAGAGAATTACATTATATCAAGGAAATAAAGCATCGGGGAAATAAAACAAGTGCTATGCAGCAACAAGGAAATAAAACAATTTTAAGTCTATCCTAACAACCAAACACTCAAAACAGAATTAGGACAGCATGAAGGAGCAGGTTATGCTCATATATAACACATGACAATCTCTATACAACAACATAGAAATCAAGCTAGCATCTAAGAGTAAATTAAATGCAGAATATAATATTTTGACAGTATATGGTATAATTATAAGGATGTAACATCACACATCATTCTCTTACAGTGCTCTGATGTATATATGGATCCTCTGGTGTACACATTGAGACCCTTTTTATATTGTCTATTTCGACTGTTTCTCATGGACTTTGCTTGCTAGGCAGGATCATCGCATTTAACCCATAACTACTCCAACATATCTGGATGAATCCATTCACCCTTATCCTTTTTATCATGCACCTTGAATAAATTATTTGATAGTGCACCAGATCCCTTAGTTTCAAAAATCTTTCTGATTACACCATCATCCTCAGGTAACTATTTGTATTTTTCCTACATTAATGAAAATATTAATTAATCAAATACAATATTTTTAAATTAATAACAAATTAATAATAAGACTTTAAATGAAATTATCCCAAAATCTCTAAACCATATATCACACACAGTGTCTTGCACCTTTGTCCAACTTGTCCAAGCCCCTTCATACTTCCTTTAAAGATGTTTGTTATATCACACATCGTTCTGACATCGAGGTAAAACCTGTAAGTCAAAATATGTGTGTGTGTGTGTGTGTGTGTGTCTCTCTCTCTCTCTCTCTATATATATATATATATATATATATATATATATATATATATATAAAACTATTCTTTTTAATTAAATTTCATAATTAGAATAACTTACTGTTCTTTTTTGGCCGGCTTGATCCAAATACATTCATCGACATCCTTTTTCCTCCACCTAATGTTCTGTGGTGTAGATGATGCTTCCTTAGGGTGTGGATGTGCAGATGAACTTGCTGAAAAGTCACCCAGTTAATGTGCAATTGCCCCAGTCTAAGAATTAGGAGCTGAGGTGGGTATAGGCCTAGTCTGGGAATGGGGAGATGGGGTATGTGAAGATAGGATAGGTGCAAGTTTGATCTGGGAATGGGGTAGATGTAGGGCCAGTTTGAGAATAGGGAGATGGGGTTTGTTTAAGCCCAATATGAGAAGCACCCCTTCCTCTCCTTCTCCTTCTCCTTCTCCCTCTACCTACCATCCATATGCAAAGGGAAATGATAGAATTCAATTAGGTATAATTAAATTAACATAGAAAATTATTATAAAACTATTAAAATAATAAATTTAAAGAAATCCACAATCATGCAAGCATAATTTAATTAATAAATTCAAAAATACATAACACAATATTTCATTAATAAATTCATTAAAAAATTGTTTCATCTAGTCATAATATATTTCTTCTTCTTCTTCCTCCTCCTCCTCTTCCTCCTCCTCCTCCTCCTCCTCCTCTTACTCCTCTTCTTCTTCTAGTTCAACATCTTTATCTACTTCCAAATCAAATTGGTTCAAGGTTGGACCATGTACTTCCTCTGCTAGATCAACTATATCAAAAATACTTTGATCAAGATCATTGCTTGTATCTATCATACGCATTTATGGGACTGACTCATCTTGGTATGGATCATCTGCTTCAAGATTTCTTATTTCTAAAGTTTGAATTGTGCTCTATGCCTTGATTTTAATCACAATCAACCACCCTTGTTGTCCTTCAGGATATTGTGTATAGTACACTTGTTCTGCTTGTTGTGCAAGAATAAATGGATCATAATTCTTATATCTTTTAGATGCTCTAACTTCAAAAATTCTATAATTTTCTATCTTTGTCCCTTGATTTAGGGTGGGATCAAACCAGTCACATTTGAATAGAACTAGCGTCTTTATGGGCCACCTAGTATACCGCATTTCAACAATATCAGTTAAAATCCCGTAGTAATCATTCTCCATTGTCTCATTCCTGCCACCTCGAACACATACACCATAATTTTTTGTACCCATCCCTTGACCATGATCTTTTGTATTAAATTTGTAACCATTTATTGAATATACCAGCCACATGTTTACTTTGTTGGAGGGCCCCTATGTCAAACTCCTCAAAAGTTCATTTTCAATGTTATTATTAAACACTTATATCACAAATGGGTAAGTTGATTAGTTTTACCTAAACAAGTAATGAGAGGATTACTAGGAAAATTAGGTAGATGATATTTAACATACATGTTCTTTAAACCAAGTGGGAAATATTGTCGAGATTTGTTTGTCCACTTGCAAGTCATTTAGACTAAGTTCTCGTAACAAATCTACATATACGCTAAATTGAAATCACAAATTAAACCACTTCATAGATTTAATCATGATACGTGAAATTAAAAGAATAACTTAGAAGCTTACTTCAAAAAATCTCTGCCTCAGGACAATTTAGAAGAATATATAAGTGTGCAACATTCATTTTCCTTTCTTGCAAGATGCAAAATTTTCGTTTTCTAATAGAACGGTTGGGATAATTAAAAATAGATAATGGCAGATTGATTGAGCAATCTTCACCTCCATCGTCATTCCGTGAAACTCTTCTCCTCCTAGATGGAACAGTGGGTGGATAGTAGTCAGATGCAAAAGTTGAGGTCTCCTCCACTAAATAAGCTTCACAAATGAAACTTTCAACTACAGCTGAGTTCGTGACCTTATCTTTTAAGGTACGTATAAACCAATTAATTGAGAACATTAGTGTAACAAATACCTTATAAGGATTTAATTGAAAAGAATGAAGATAGAAGATAGATAGATGACTTCATTGATATTGCACGGGACCACTGACCCTTACTTTATAGGGCAAATGAATTAGAATGTGCTCCATCAAATCAAAGAAACTTGGAAGAAATATTTGTTCCAGTTTATACAAAATTATTGGAATGTTTTGCTTTATCACATGTAATTTATCATTTCTCAACAATGGTGAAGTTAATTCTTTGAAGAATTGATTGAACTTAGTAAATGCATTCCAAATGGGCTTGTGTAATGCCTTGAATGCAATTGGGAGTAAACATTGCATAAACACATGGCAATCATGACTCTTCATACCAAAAAACTTTGTTTCCCTCATGTCAATGCATCTAGCCAAATTGGAGGCATACACATCTGGTAGCTTCAATTGTCTAACCCATTAGCACACAACTAATCTTTGTTGCTTAGTCAATGTGTATTGTGCTTTGGGTTTTTTTAGCTTTCCACCTCTACCATCCTACAACTCTAGATCCTTTCGTCTACAATATTCTTCCAAGTCCAATCTAGCATTAAAATTGTCTTTCGTGTTGCCTTCAGTATCCATAATTGTGTATAAGATATTAAGAAACACATTTCTCTCAATATGTATGACATCCTAATTATGTGGGAGAAGATTTGTTTTTCAATAAGGTAGTTCCCAAAAGATGCTTCATTTTGTCCAGTTGTGATAAATAGCATACCTTGGTGGACTTTCTCCTACTGATTAAGTTATGTTAGGTATATGTCTTACCATATCCTACACTTCTTCACCAGTCAACCTTCATGGGGGTAATGAAGTCTTAACAAATCTCTTTCTAAAAACATTATTGTTCCTTCTATAGCAAATGATCATGTGGCAAGAATTGACAATGACAATAAAAAAATGATGTTTTTCAGTTATGTTTAAATATGAGTGCTTTTGAGTGCTCCATACAAATTGAAGAAGTAAGTTTTCCCATTGTCATCCAACCTGATAACATCCTATATGCGAGAAAATCATTAATTGTCCACATCAAACAAGCCTTCATGACAAAGTTTTGTTATCGTGAGACATCATAGGTCATGACACTGGTATTCCACAAAAGTTTCAGTTCATCTATAAGCAGCTGTAAGTACACATCAATTCTACTTTTTGGATTGGAAGGGCCAGGAATTATGATAGTTAAGAACATAAAATCTCTTCTTATGCACATTCACGGAGGTCGATTGTAAGGAGTAACAATTACTGGCTAACATGAATGAGTCCTACATGTTTTGTCAAATAGAGCGAATCCATCAGCACATAACCCTAGCCTCACATTCTTGGGGTCTTCTGCAAATTTAAGATATATTTTGTCAAAATATTTTCAGGTTTCTCTTTTAGATGGGTGAGACAAAGACCTCGTCTCCCTCTCATTATCATGATGCCATCTCATTTGAGATGTCATTTACATTGAGGAATAAAGTCTTTGTAGCTTTGGGATAAGTGAGAAATACCACATTTTTTTTGAGGAATTTCTTTGACCTTACCATTTCTAGTAATGCTTCTATAACAGTCTTTGCCATAAAATATATAACTACAAAGGTTCTCATAAGGAGGACGATAAAGCATGCATCCATTTGGATAGAAAGAAATCTTTTTGTAACCCAACCCTAGTCATTCCATTATTTTCTTTGCGCAATAGAAGTTTCTAGGTATTCAATTATTATTTGGCAATGTATTCACCATAAAATCCACCTATTGATTAAAACAAGTCTCAGAGATATTGAAGTCAGATTTGATACTTAAAGTTTCTATTGCAGCTGACAATTTGAAGTAATTGTCATAACCAGCATACAAGGGACCTTGTGCAGCTGATAACATATCAAAAAATCTTTTGGCTTCTGGGTTAAGATCTTCCCTTATTTATTCTCAATAACCAAATCCTTGTTGCTCAATGTAATTTCCAATAAAGGGTCTAGCAATATCCATTACCATCTACTCATAGCTATTGAAGTCTTCCCTTATCCCACTACTTCTATAGTATGAGTTGTATGCAACCACTAAGGGAATGTGAGACCTTGATTTGTCATGGTCAGTCTAGTAATAGTAATCACTCATAAATCCCTTCATACATAGGTGTGCCTTGACTTCATCAACAAAGTGATACACCTTACATTTGCATTTTTTACATAGACATCTAAACTTTTCTATTGTTTTAAACTGATTTTATGCATAAGCAAACTCAACAAACTCATAAACCTCTTCCATGAATTCATTTGTAACTCTTCTCTTATCAGGACCCACCCTTTTATCGATCCACTTCTGATGCTCAAGAACTTTGATTCTATTTCTAATTTACAAATAAGTAGGTAGCAAGTCAACCAAAATACATCAGCCATTATTTAACTAAATTTTAACAAATTAGACTGAAATTAAACAACCTACTTCAAAGGGAGATTCTCTTAAAGTTTAAACAAAATTTCCACTATATATATTATTAACATTCCAAAAAATACAACCACAAAATTCCAAGCTAAGAAAAATTGTTGAAAAATGACTTCAAAGATATCAGTAACCTATGAAAGGTAGGTTAGTTGTATAGATGAGTGCGTGTGTGTGCAAGGAGTCTTACTAAAGCCATAGGTGTTAAATTAGATCATAGAATCACTTGCTTTAGTGTGCTAAATAATTTTTATAATTATGGGTTGTGACACCAATTGTAACAACCCAATATTTGCTATTTAGATATATCGTCATATAAAAGAATAACTCAATATTGGTCATGCTACTTCTAACATACATCAACAACTAACCCATATCATTCATACACAATGAGTAAATATGGAGAGCCATGATAGCAAAAGTTATATATATACATCACAGCCTCAAAGGGCATACTGTTATACATAACTCAAAATAACTAAGCAAATATAAAACATATATAAGCTCAGCTTAAAACAACATCTATACTATGCTAGTCCCCATACATCTTCTTCTTCCTTTTTGAAGAACTCGCACTTGGATTTACGTGGCAACACAATCGAGGTGAGAAAACATGTCTCAGTAGAAGTATTCCAATACCAGTATATATGTATATGTGTGTGTATGTGTGTGTGTGTGTGTGTGTGTGTGTGTGTGTGTGTGTGTGTATAATCAGATAATATTCATAACTATCGACTTAACACTTCAATCACAAAAGCAACAACATCTCCATCTCAGAGAGACGCAATTGCCCATACAATTGCAATGCATGAATAATGTTATGAAAGCAACTGCCCACACAATTACCATGCTATACTAAATTATGTCTAGTGTTTATGCCTATGCAATATCCTAAGCATGAAAATGAATAATGTATGATACCATATCCAAGAACCTCCAGTTCCATGGTAATGTCGTGAATGCATGAAACTTGATCAAAGTAATGAAAGTCACAACCATAACCTTGAGCAAGCATTGGAAGTCCATCCAGCAAACATCATTATCACAGAGGAAATCCATCCCCCCCGGGTAATGAAGTCCATCAACTACACAGTTATTAATAATAAATAAGGAAATCCATCCTTAAAATCACTATATTAGGAAGAATATAATCCACCTTACCTAATATAGAACACCCACATCTACGGGGCTCACACTTTTCAATAAGGCAACACGTACAATCAAGTATATCATCATTACTAATTAAACTCTCATAATTAGCGTTACCAATCATTATGATTCAAAACATTCACATCTTCATTTAATACTCTTACTAGAGTCTCATTACTCATTAAAAAGTATAAAAGAAGAAAACTGCGCCACTAGAAGGCTCCATAGCATCAAACACAACTCATAGTTATTCTCTAGCACTCACGCCGCGGCATACCCTATTTCACGCCACAGCGCCCAAGCCTCGAGTTAAAGTACTGGTAGGAAAATACTGCCCACGCCACGATAACCATATGCCATGCCACAGAGCGCACCCCTATTCTTACACACGTAACGGCACTCCAAGTGCCACGTCGCGGCGCCCATCTCTTGGGTCCCAAATTCAGGATGTGCATTACACACACGCTGCGGCGTGCTATGCAATGCGCCACAATGCCCACTGCAGAACTCAAAATCTGTAAAATTTTACAGAAACGGGTACTGTTCCATTGGAACTAGACCCTCTTCCAATCACTTAAAACTCGATTTCAAATTATTTCCAACCTCTAACAAGGTCCAACTACACATAGCAACTATTAAACCACTTCAATTTCACTCAATTCAACATTTTGTGAATCAAAACGCCAACATTAACGTAAACCCCCAAAACTGACATAAATGGGAATTAATGCTTCTAATTGATGAAAACTTTATCTCAGCACATCAACAAATCAGTTTCTAACTCAATCAATCTATCCACATCAAGATTCAACTCAAGAATCATAAAATCACTCACCAAACCTCAATTTCTTCATTATGTCCCTCAATAACCAAAAATGAAAGAAATGAAACACAATCATCCATACAAGTTTCCCCCTACCTCAATTTCCAGAAATGAAGTCGGTTAGCCATTCCTCTGAATAACTAAGCTCTCTCCCTTGCTTGGATGAAGATCCTCCTCCCTTAGCACCTTGAGTTCCTTTCTCTTTTCCTTTTCCTGTGGCAGCCGTGAGAGAGAGTTGTGAGAATGAGAGTAACCTCTTATTTCGGCCTTAAATAGGCCTCAAAACAGACACTAGAGCTGTGCTCCTCACATTTGGTCACTTATGTGACCCCTATTTGCCCGAACAGTTAAGAACACTTGGATAACACCTATCCAAGTTTCCTAACTTCCAAAAAATTTAAAATAAATCCTAAAATTCATGAAAAATCTTGTTTCATCATTTTCTTAGTTTTCCATACATGCTAGGAGTCAATCCGACACTAAAACACACAACCAATATGCCTAAAAATGTCAAACTAACTCCGATAATTCTCAAACTTTAACTGTAGCACAGTTCACACATTTGTGACCTAGAAACAAACTCTCCACTTTTATTTCCACTAACTAACCAGTTTAAGCCACTTTCGAAGCAAATAACAATTATATTTCACATATAGTATTACAGCAATGTGACTAAACGTGCTCAGAAGCCACAAATCTTAATAGGCATGTTAAGTATGTATTAGGCTACCTCCGTAACCATATACAAGCCTACCATATCTTCCAGGATTTACACCAATCATAGATGATTATTGCAAACATATATAAGCATTAAACAAGCAAAGCACAATAAAAAAAAAATATATTAGTAGTACTTAACCATGAGAAGACTTAACCTTCTAATTGTAAGGTCTTCTAATTTACAACATATCACTAGTACTAGAAAAATCATGTATTAGATTTATAAGATTTAATTTAAATAAGATTACAACTAAAATCCCAATCACAAATACAATTGCTCAACCAATAAACTAACAAGTATCTACTAAATCAAAATAAGGACACAGGCAGTTTTGGTAAAGCCACTGTGATGCAATCTAAACGTATAAACAATATCCAATGATATAAGTGGTGTTTCCATAGATTGAAACAATTAACTATGCTTTCTTTCAACAATTTTAATCTCTTCCAAGTTGGTGGTCAGCTTTTTACTAGATAATACTAGTCAATGTCATATACTTAAATCCTATACTATAAGACAAAAGCAGTGAAATTGGTCTTCATAGACCAAGTTTCTCAAAGGACCTTCTACCACAAGTATGAAATAAAGCAAGCCAAAAAATAAAAGAAATCAATACATACCAGCAAGACAACAACAACAGTGCTAATTTGTTAATCAAACTAAGCACCAAAATCCTCTTCATTATAATTTGTACACCATTTGAAAATTCCACTAGTCCACAACCAAATATAAAATTACAATTTAAATAACAAGGGTGCTCAACATTACTTCAATTATCAAATCAAAACTTTGATTATATACAAATAAAGATGAACAAAATATCACTTTAATGCCAAGATGGGCTCACAAGTCAAGTACCTGAGTGCTCAGTGGGTTGGTTGATGCAAAATCAAAGGCTTAGGTCTCAGATCAAAACGACAGTATCTCAGTATAGTCACTAATCTCTGGAAAATCAAGTGGGTTGAGTCACTGAGTAGGTTAATTGCTACAAAGAATACTATACCCAAAGATTAGAGAAGAAGAAGAACAAGAAGAGCAAGAACAAGAACAAGAACATACTAGTGGTGGAGCAACTTCCAGCAGTAGTGGGTGGTTGAGATTCATGAACGTCTTCCTCTCTCACTTTTACTCATGGTTGATGTCGATGGTGGATGGTCGAGGTTCGTGTCAATCATAGTGATGGGTGGTCGAGGTTCATCTTCCTCTTTCAGATGTGACTTGCGATGGTGGGTGGTCCATGGTTATGACTCATTGACTCGTGAACATCATGACGTCTTCTTCTCTTAATTAGTGAAGGATCTCAGCGATGAAGAAACTCTTCTTCTCTCAAGCCTCAGCAGCGACTAGGGGTACTGATTTTGAATGAGACTGATTAGTAAGTATAAGAATTAGGGATTAGGGTTGCCTTTAGGAACTTACTTAGATTATACGTATATTTTATTAAAAAATTATATTATTTAAAATTTATTATTTATTATTTATTATATTATATAAATACTAAAATATTATTTATCTCTATCCTACTTTGATTGCCCTTTTTTGTTTTTCTAAAATTATCATTATTAATTTAAAAAATTCAAAGATAAATATAAAAGAGGATAAAATTATAATTATATTTTATTATTAGTTTTTTTTGTGCAATCTTATTACTAACTTAAAGATTAAAAATAAATACAAAGAAGACAAGATATAAATACATCTTATTACTTATTTAAAACTTTGATCATAAATACAAAAATAAAATTCAAATAATCTTTATCATTGTTTATTTTTTATTTTTAACAAAAGTGAAAAAATGCTAATTGATAGACATGTAGTGTCAGTCACTACGTTAGTGTGTGTGTGTGTAGGTCAATCCATCAAGTCTGAAAGACTTCTTCAAAAGCCTAAAACCTAACCCATTTAATTAAATAGGCTTTGTAAAATGCCTTGACTTGGTCTTTTTATTAAATGAGTCAGGCCAAGTCATAGGCTTCCTTTGATGGGCCACTTGGCTTATTCCTATTCTTAATTCCATTTGATTCTACTATAAACTTCATTTTTTCTTCCCCCAAATTAGGTGGGGGCAAATGACATAAACCTTGTGCTCCCGTGGTCAAATAGGGATTAATCACATGGGTGATTCAAATGGGCCAAACTTGTAGAAATATCTCATGATCTTGGCTGAACTTGTGAAAATATCTCGTGATCTCACAAAAATAAATCTTATAATTACCTTTTAATCATCACACAAGTTATAATTTTTGAAAGGCGATGCCGACAAGTGGTGGGTGGCATCACCGGTGAGAGATGGTTAAAGGTGCAGGTCGCGTGAAGGTGGTCATGGGTAAAGGTTGTGTCTGACAAGAGTTTTTACTTTTCTTAAGAGTGAAAGAACAAATGAAAAGAGGGATTTAGATTCTCACACACACTTTTTTCATAATTTTTTTTAAAACTTCTGCATATTTAGAGATGGATAATAGTTTGTCTCTAAACTTTTTAATAATAAAATTTTATCTTAAGAAATTTTTTAACGTTTTATTAAAAAAATTATCAGTTAGAGATGGAAACATTTCATCTCTATATTTTAGAAAAATAAAATAAAATAATTTATTTTTAATTTTTTAATTTTCTAAAATTATATAAATTATTTAGAGACGGAACATTTTTGTCTCTAAATATATTTGACTTTTTTTAAAACTCTAAATTGACCGAATAGAGACGTAATTAAAGATAGAAAAATTTGAGACGAGTAAGTTCTGTCTCTAAATTTCATCACTAAATATATTTGACTTTTGAAAACACTATATTGACTTAATAGAGACGCAATTAGAGATGGAAAAAATTTAAAACAGCTAAATTTTATCTCTAAATTTGGACTCTAAATTATAAAATTTACTTTCCTTATCTAAATCATCAAATCCATCTCTTTTTCTGTCTTTATTAAAGATGGAATGTTTTTCGTCTCTAAATTTT
Organism: Ormosia semicastrata; assembly: GCA_029884595.1. Classification (NCBI taxonomy): domain Eukaryota; kingdom Viridiplantae; phylum Streptophyta; class Magnoliopsida; order Fabales; family Fabaceae; genus Ormosia; species Ormosia semicastrata. The sequence continues at coordinate 69,895,592 of JAQQTO010000062.1, forward strand.
GTCTCTGAATTAAACTTTCCTAAAAGTGGATTGTTAAAAATTTAGGTGACTCCTTTAACCATGTACTAAGCTCATGGTGCCAAGCATGATTAGCTAATAGGTCAGCCACCACATTATAAGAACGTGGAACATAATCACACTTAAAGCAGGAGAACCAAGAAGCAAACAAAAAAATATTCCTAACTATAGATCCATTATATATCCTATCATCCAACCCTTCATTAATGCAAGTTAGATATTATTCCGTAGTAGATTCAGAGGTGTACCTGAGAGAGGCACGTCATGGTGACTTCCTCCTTGTGTAGCAGCAGTAGAGCATATTGAGATAGGGGGTTGGTACCTACAAAGGGACTCCAACGCTCAAGTCAAGTTGTGCACAAGTAGGGTTTATGCCAAGAATGATAAGTTACTTGAGAAGGTAAATAAGCTTAGTATTTATAGAGGTTGTAAAGATACGCTCCCGTAATAGTTGTAGAGGAAGATGCGTTCCCTTGTTAGCTACAGAAGATCCCTATAATATCATAATATAGATACTACAATTATGGGCAGTTAGAGGCAGTTATGGTGCTACTATTCTGCAAAATCATGATTAGCCATAACATATATTAGTAAGATTTATCAATTGCGTAGATCTCACGGTAAAGCTGTTCCTTCCCAATGTCATGATCCGATAAGCATATAGTTGGGATCTCATCTGCATGCCATAAGAGAATTCTTGTAGGGCGTCAATGACGGACTTCTGTGCATTACGTGCTAGGTTGATTCATAGGACATGATCCCAGATCACGGTCCAGAACAGTTGTCCCCAACTTGGTACTTAGATGGAACAGTTAAGTGTCAAGGTACTAATTTTAATAGCAGCACACGGCGCGTAGTGGACAAAGGGATCCAGGTCAATCAACGTCAAATCTCACGATGTTTTCCAAAGGGCTGAGGATCATTATATATCATAACATGCCTCCGGGGTTGACATGTAAGGCGGGATCCGAGGTGGATCACTCTGATTATGTTGTCATTTCACTATTTGAGGTATGTGATTTGAGTGTCGAGCTCAACCAAATAATAAATTCTAGTTCTACCGATAACTTATAGTACAAAGCAGCGAACCAAATCATCTCTTGAGGATCAAGATACCAATGCAAACCAAATCAAAATCACACAAGGGGGATTGTGTATACAGAATGTAATTATAATAATTAAATATAAGAAAGAAAATCAAATTGCAAAGTAACCAATCCAAGAAACTGTCAGAAATCTAGTTGGCTTGTCATCGATCACTAAACATGCATCTTGATTGAATTAATTGGTTAATGTATGATTGATCGAAATCTCTACATCAAACACATAGAATTCAACACTAGATAATCACCTAGAATTTAACTAACAAATAATTCATAAATCTTCAATCGTTAGATTCATGCAACCTATGTTAGTTTAATAACCATAATTCAATTAACCCAGATTAACAAATCTATCAACCTAACCTTCTTCAATTCATGTGATAAAACCATAATTAATCAATCATAATTTAATCACAAATATTAATTATGATTAAGGATTCAATCAAATCACATCACACAACAGAAATCTTTAATCATGTAATTCGAAATCCAAATCAAGAAAAGAAGAAGACAATTAATTTAATTCAAAATCAAAATTAGGAACAGAATCTCAAAGCTAAACCAAAATTTTTTCAAGATCCTTGGATTGATCTCAGATAATTAGCTCTTCACGGCTGCCACACACAGTTTGCAATAGAAAAAAGAAAACTCTAGGTAGAAGAATCAAGTAAAAATGGCTTGGGTTTCTATCTATCTCAGATCCCCTCTTTATAACAAAATAACTGACTTAAAAATTAAGAATCCTAATTTTCTTCTAAGTTAAATTTAATTTTTGGCCTCTTAGCTTTCCTTGGCCACCTAAATCACTTGAATTCAACTTAAGATGAGAGAGTTATGCCCAATTCACTCTTAACAGGTCTCTGATCCAGTCAGCCAACTTCACAGAGGTGAAATGCCATCAAAACATTGTAGTTTCAATTCTTAGTCTTCATAAGAATATTTGTGTGAAAGCTTTTCAATGCCATCTGTAACACCCTTGTGGGGATGTCACATTTATGAATGCAATGAAATAAAATAAAAATAAAACTCTACCCAAGTTGTAAAACATTTGATACTTACATAATATTTGCGGAATATTTTTTTTCCTTTTTATAATTATAACATTAAATAAAATAACATGAAACACAAGATATAACAAACATAAACTCACCATAATATACATATGATTCTCTTTTAGTACAAACATAATTTACAACTACATGTATTTAATAAAACAGTAAAAAGTTGACACAAAGCTAAAACATAGTACTGCCCAAGTGCATCTCGGTAGATATCAAACTCTCCGATGAATCATCGTCCATCACCTCCAGAATAACCATCGAAAAGTTCACATCTATGAGATCTCAAAGCACGATGGACACGAGTCCGAGCTGTCGACTCGCTGCTGAGCTCACTAGGTGCATGGAAAATTCCCTGCCAATAACGCCTAATGGTCAGAGGTAACTCTAAATGTAAATAAAGCATAGTAGTGAATATGACCTCTTCGTCATATTCTCTACATAGGGACACGGTCAAACGTCCCACATAAGCTACTGTCCCTCGATCCGCATGCATGCGCCACGCCTCGGAACCTCCATGAAACTCCAGTCTCACGAACCCGAAGAATCCTGGCAATGCCATGATCTCAAGATCAGTCTTGACGATCAGTGTGATCTACCGGCTCCTCCTCCTCGTATACGTCGCCCGACTGTTACTCGTCAAGATACTATATCTCAAGAGGTTGATCTTCTTCTTCCTCTAACTCTTTACGGAAATAATATAGTAATATCGAGAAAACATATAGAGAGGTGAGACAATCTACATCACTACCCGCATGGCAATAAAGAAAATGACAGTACAAAATAGTTATCACAACAGTACATAGCAATATATCATGCATAATATATTAAAGCAATAAATCATACAATTTATCACATATTATGGTAAGCAATAAAATACAGGTAATGCATGAACACACACCGACTCGTTCCTACTCCATGGAGCTAAATACGGATATCTGAGAGAATGATCCGATCAGAAACTAATAATACTTTATGGCTGCCTAACCAAACTATTGCACTGTCAAATCTTTGTGTCTATAGCCCACAGTCCAAAACATCGTGTGGTAGTACACAGTCCAACATCGTGTACCACAGGCATAGTATTTAATAGTCCCCTCAAGATCCCGACTAAGAATAGTGCTTGTCAAGATCATTAGTGTGTTGCCCATTACCACGGCCCAGAGGAGCAACCCACTGTCCGCATGTGGAATTCTCCGCACACTAACGCTTCCAAGTTTATAAATGAACCACACTACGCTTATCACACCAAACACGGTGTAATTCGCCTCATCAATCAATCACCAATTATAAACCAAATTGGCACAACACTCTAAACATGATCTAAAATTACAAAAATACCCTTATTATCCAAATTTTACCATAATTATAAAAAATTACCAAAATACCCTTAGTCATAAAATAACAAAGTATAGTACGTCCCACCTGACAGTACTACACCATAATATGTCTGGGTCCACCACTTTGGCCAGATAGCAAAACTCACAGTATCTTTCAGTCGCGTAGAAATTTTATCGCGTTTTCACAATCTCATCGTTTTCACAAACATTTTTAAATCGCGTAAAGATATTTTGACATTTTTAAACATCGTAAAATGTTTTTAAATCATTTTCTCAATCGCTTAAGATTTTTAATTCATTTTCTTAACCGAATAGCTTAAAATCATCATTTCTGCTATATGTAAAACTATATCTAGTACTTTTAAAATACGTAGAGTATTATTCTTGTATTCTACATATAGTATGAAATCTTGTCATTTTATGCGTCTGATTTTAATAAATTTTGGCAGCATTTTGCCTATAAAATCAGTATAAAGTATTTTTAATGTTTTCCTCTAAATATAGTTTATTTTTATTTTTACCCAATAAGTTCACTTTGAAATTCACTAACGCGCTACAAAATTTATAGTATGAGCTCTACGTTAGTACTTTTCAAGTGTCTGATTAATTTCTTACTTAAACCAAATTCTGCTAAGTTACAATTTTAGGACAAAATTAATTCCTTTGATTTTCTCAATGATTCTTTGGAATCAATTTATGTTATAAAACAATTACCTAACCTACCTTGGTAAATAAAATGACATGTTGGCCAAATCAAAATAAAATGGCATTTGTTTATACACTAAATGGTTTATTGGCAATAATTAACTTAAATCATCCATTATTTACCTAGGTTCATTAAATCCTTGATTTAGAAAATTGTGAGAATATTTTGGTTCTCTATTTTTATGAGAAGGCCGTGAGCCTCAAATGCGTTCTTTGGAACACTCATGCATTTCGTACATGTTATTCACATCCTACTTAAATAATTACATAATTATAAATACATACAATTATATAACCACATATAAAACACATACAATATATTTAAAGCCATAATCCTACATAGCAAAAATAATAAAAACCATAATCATGCATAGCAAATTAAGATCACAATTAGTAAAGCATTTAAACAATCAAAAATAATAAAAATCACAAATAAACCATACAACCGAATCCTTATGGATTCTACATACAAACACAATCCATTTTCTCATCACCACTTAGGGTTGATGAGATTAAATCTCCCTCTTACCTCTTGTAGACAAATTAATCGGTTAGTTCTCCTCCTTTCCTCTAAATTTCGTACAAGCTCCAAAACAATTCCTAAAATTCTTAAACAATTAGCAAACACATATACAAGGTACAAAATAGAAAAACCATGGAACAATCATGGTTAGAAAAATTAAAAATCAAATATTGAACCATAGAAACCAAACTTACCCTAAAGTAAGTAAGCAAGAAGTGGAATTTTAGGCAAGATAGAGTAGGAATTTGGGAAAACTTTGTGAATGAAAGATGCTTAGAATGGTATTTGGGTTCAGAAATGTGATGGGATAAAATTATGAAGGCTTGGGTGTGGGTGAATGGTGGCTGGCCGAACTAGAGAGAGAAAATGGGAGAGAAGTGTTCTTGAGTTTTTGGTGTTTTTAGAAAGAGAAATGGATAGCTAATGTGATAAGTGAAAAGTAAATATTGAGTGAGTGATTTGAGGGGCTGCAGCCGTGAGGTTGAGTGTGTAGGGAGCTTGAGTGTTTGATTTTGCATGCAAAATATCATGGTGTGTTCACATGACCAAGCACATGGCTTATGTCACTTTGGATCCTTCAAGAACCATGTAGAACCAAGCCACCTCCAAGCCCACTTGCTGCTGCCAAAACCATGTTCTCCTTCATCTATTTAGGGGGTTAATTGCTTTTTAATTACTCCTAATTACATGTTAACTAATTAGGTAATTTGTTAGGTTAATTATCCTAACCAATCTTAATTAACATACTACTAACATAACTAATTAATTTAATATATACTATAACCTTTAATCAATATTAGTATATCTAATTAGTATTTAGATTATAATTAATTCATAACTAAGCTAGTTCACTTAGTATGCTAATTAAGTAATTAGATTAGTTAAATTAAGCTTAATTAGGTTACTAACCATTTTCAAGCCTACAATTGTTGACTTAATCCTAACCCTTGGTTCATCTTTAATCCTTAGCCCTAGATTAGATCTAAGGTAGATATCACTTGGTCATAAATCTATCATTCTAATCTCACCATTGATTAGATCAATGGCTTAGATTAAAGGCTTCATCATTAAGTCTTCATCTAACGGTCCAAATGAAAACCTATGCTTCCTTAGGTGTCCAATTCCTATTGCTTTAGAAAGTCAAGCCTACTTTTGTTGACTTGCTCTCATTGGTTAAAAATTGTCCAGTCAGCACAGTTGACTGTTTTTCCTAAACGCGGGTCCCACAGCATTTTTAAAGATCTGTGGTCAAATCGAAGCAGATTTTTACCGTTTTTGAGACAAGAGGTAATCTTGTAATATAAAATAATATTATAAAAATATAAAATTATTTTATTACATAGTTAAATCCAAAAATTATGAGATTAATATATATATCAATCAGAATTGAGTTTAGTAAGATCTCCCAGTTCCAATTAATTAAAATAAGATTTATCCGGCCAGAAAATTTTTATTTCCCTAGGTCGGAGCAAATCACATACAACAGTCAAGTACACTCACGAAACAGTCAAATTAAATTTACTGCTCACAGAATTCACAAAACAGTACATTTCGGGACTATATTGTAATTATCCCAAAAGTTGGGGTGTTACAACTCTCCCCTACTAATAAGAATTTCGTCCCCAAAATTCATCATACATCAAACAATTGAGGGTATTGCTCCCTCATCCTATCCTCTAATTCCCATGTAGCATCTCCCGTTACATCATTCCACACTACCTTAACCAGTTCTATCATCTTCCCTCGAAGTTGTTTCACTCTCCTGTCCTCGATTCTAACAGGAAGTGTTTCATACGTCAAATTATCCTTCAGCTGTACTTCATCAGGTTGTATCACATGGGTTGGATCGGGAATGTATTTCCTCAACTGAGACACATGAAATACATTATGAAGATTGGATAGAAAAGTCGGTAAAGCTATCTGATAAGCTACAGGACCAATCCGACGAATAATCTGATAAGGTCCTATGAACTTAGGCGTAAGCTTCTTTGACTTAAGAACTCTTCCGACACCCATTGTAGGCGTAACTCGTAAGAACACATGATCACCGTCTTCAAATTCCAAAGGTCGTCTTCGTTTATTAGCAGAACTTTTCTGACGGCTCTGAGTCGTTCGCATCTTTTCTTGTATCATCTTCACTTTTTCTGTAGTCTGCTGCACAAGATCAGGACCAATAGTCATACTCTCTCCATCCTGATACCAACACAAAGGTGTTCGGCATCGCCTTCCATAAAGTGCTTCATAAGGCGCCATTCCTATGCTCGAGTGAAAACTATTGTTGTAAGTGAATTCTATCAAAGACAGAAATTTGTCCCAACTCCCTTGCTGTTCTAACACACAAGCACGCAACAGATCTTCCAACGGCTGAATTGTTCTCTCTGTCTGACCATCAGTCTGCGGATGGTATGCAGAACTCAATCGCAATTTAGTCCCCATGGCTTCTTGTAAACTTTGCCAAAGTCTTGACGTAAACCTCGGATCTCTATCAGAAACTATACTTACCGGCACACCATGAAGTCTAACAACTTCGTCGATATATATCTGGGTTAAGCGTTCCAATGGATACTTAATATTGATTGGCAAGAAATGTGCTGATTTCGTAAGCCTATCAACTATAACCCATATCGAATCATGACCTTTTCTCGTCCTTGGAAATCTAGTAACAAAATCCATTGAGATACTATCCCACTTCCACTCTGGAATAGTCAAGGGTTGTAACATACCAGTAGGCCTTTGATGTTCCACCTTTGCATTCTGACAGACAAGACAAGACGTCACACGTTCAGCTACATCTCTCTTCATCCTTGGCCACCAAAACAGTCGCTTCAAGTCTTGATACATCTTCGTCATCCCCGGATGCATACTCAAATTACTTGTATGAGCTTCATCCAAGATTGCTCTCTTGAGTTCGGGATCATCAGGTATACAAACTCTTCCTTGAAACCTCAAGATTCCATCAGATCCTTCCTCCACCGTCACTTTATGACCTTGCTTCAACAATTCCTTCTCATTCAGTAAAAATGCATCTTCATCTTGTTTCTCCTTTATTATCTCCAACAAGTCATTCAAAACCACAACTCCACTTAGACGAATCTTTCCAGGTACCAATTCTATTGATAACCATAGATCTCTGAATTGCTTCATCAACTCCTCCTCTTTAATCATCATAGTAGAAACACTTACTACTTTTCTGCTTAAGGCATCAGCCACCACATTCACTTTTCCTGGATGGTATTGAAGCTAAAAATCATAGTCCTTTAAAAATTCCAACCATCGCCTCTGTCTCATATTCAATTCTCTTTGATCAAACAAGTATTTTAAGCTCTTGTGATCACTAAAGACATTGAACATAGCTCCATACAGAAAATGCCTCCACACTTTTAATGCAAAAACTACTGCAGCTAACTCCAAATCGTGTGTTGGGTAGTTCCTCTCATGAACCTTCAACTGTCTTGAAGCATAAGCTACCACGTTCCGATTCTGCATCAACACACATCCTAACCCCTGATAAGATGCATCACAATACACCTCAAAAGATTTGTTAGGATCCGGTAAAATTAACAATGGTGCAGTCGTTAATCTTTTCTTCAGCTCTTGAAAACTCGCTTCACGTTCCTCCGTCCAATAGAAAGCTTGACTCTTCCTCGTGAGTTGTGTAAGTGGTCCAGCTATCTTGGAAAAACCTTCAATAAATCTTCTATAATATCCGGCTAATCCAACAAAGCTTCGAACCTCAGTCACAGTCTTAGGCCTTTCCCACTGTAAAACAGTCTCCACTTTCGATGGGTCTACCGCAATACCTTCCTTGGAAATTACGTGACCTAGAAATTGAACTTCGTCCAACCAAAACTCGCACTTTGACAACTTCGCAAACAGCTTCTTCTCCTTCAAAATCTGGAGAACTATACTGAGATGTTCAGCATGCTCTTCTTGACTTTGAGAATAGATCAGAATGTCATCGATAAAGACAACAACAAATCTATCTAAGTACGGATGAAATATCCTATTCATATAGTCCATGAATATCGCAGGAGCATTCGTCACTCCGAACGGCATCACTTGGTACTCATAGTGTCCATAACGAGTTCGAAAAGCTGTTTTAGGCACATCGTCGACCTTGACACGAATCTGATGATAACCTGATCGCAGATCTATCTTAGAGAATACAGCGGCTCCCTTCAATTGATCCATCAAATCATTAATCCTCGGTAGCGGATACTTGTTCTTTATAGTCACCTTGTTCAAATTGTCGATAATCTACACAAAGGCGCGAAGTTCCATCCTTCTTTTGACTAACAACTTGGTGCTCCCCATGGTGAAACACTAGGTCGCACAAACCGCTTCTCCAACAGTTCCTCCAATTGCTTCTTCAACTCGCCAACTCTACGGGTGACATTCGGACGGTGCAATCGAAATAGGACTCGCTCCAGTGTACTAAGTCGATAGAGAATTCGATCTCCCTTTCCGGTGGCAAACCGGGTACATCGTCAGGAAAAATCTCTGGAAACTCATTGACGACAGGAATAGTGCTCACATCCTTCTCAGACTTGACTTCCAAAGAAGACAGCAACATAAACCCTTGAGCTCCATCCCTCAACAATGACTTGACCTTTACAGCAGTCAAGAATCCAGAACTTTCTTCCTTAGGAAAAACTATGGCCTTACTCGCACAGTCTATAAGGATATGGTTAGAAGATAACCAATCCATTCCTAATATTACGTCTATCTCAACAAGAGGTAAACAAATCAAGTTGACTGAAAACTTACGATCCTTTATAACAATAGGACAGTTCATGCATATCTTGGATGTAACAATAGGCTTGGCAGTCGGTGTAGAAACATCAATTGAAAACTCAGAGAAGACATAGGCAGTTTCAAACGTTCCACACAATCATATGCAATAAATGAGTGTGTTGCACCTGAATCATATAGCAAAGTCAGGTGATTACCTTCAATGACACCTTCCCCTTTGTCACAACCGTCCCGAAGGGCACCCCGAAAATAGAAAGAATAAAGAGGAATGGACCTCGGGGTGTTGGGAGTCGCCACCAATCGCTTTATCCATTAAATGGAATGGTGCAATTGGACACCTAAAAGATGGTCTGCATTTCAGAGTTCATGGTTCGGGGGTTGATTACGAGTAGGGAAGGTGTTAGCACCCTACACCGTCTGTTCTAAGAATAGTTACCTATTTAATCGAATGTTATTTGTAATATTAATTAAATTGGTCCTTTATTAATTAAAAGAAAAGAATTTTTTTTTGATTTTTTTATTTTGACATGTCCCATTTTGTCAAGCATAACATTGAGAACGATAAATGACTAAGACAAGCAATGGGTGACTAAATAGCCATTATTTTTGAACAAATTCTAAGTTTACAACATATTATATAAAAGTGGTGAATTAAAATTTTATCTTTTTGAAGGGAAGTAATTTTCAAAATAAATGGCCAAATAAATAAAAATATTTAAAATATTTCAATGAATAATTTTAATTCAAAGAAATTTGTTTAAGGTAAGAAAATGTTTTTTTTAAGTAAATGGCCAAATAAAATCTCTTTTGTAATCAAGGAAAAAAATATTTTTAGGCACAATGAGATTTTTGCATTAATTTCTAAAAATGTCTTCATGAAAAATAAAGTTTTAATTTGCCACAATCATAATGCTAAAACTGTATGAATTTGTTCACTTTTATTTGAATATTTTATTTTTACAAAAAGAAAAGTTTATTTTGGTTTATTTAAAAAAATTATATTTTAATTTACATAATTATTTTAATTTTTATGTGGGAATTAGACCTCGCCAGCTCTGGCAAAATCCAATATAAAGCCTCAAGATTATCGGGAAGAGTGTATCTGATCGGCGCTCCGATCCTCTCCCAATTTTCCCATCATAGGCAAGTTTCAAATAACTAATTAATACATTAATACAAAGTAAGAGTGTGTTAAATTAAATTTAAGCAATATTAACCTCAAATTAATGAACACATGTCAATCCAAAAGAATAAATAGATGAATAAAAAAATTGATGAAAAGAGGGGGAAAAAATAGGGCCCAGATCCATTTTCATTTAGGCCCAAATAAAAGTTTAAAAGAAAAAAAAAGGACGAACAGGATATTAAAGTGACTTTTAAGTCTCAGAAAAGCATCAAACCAAAAACTAAAAGAAAGAAGAAAAGGGGAAGGGGGGAGACGAAAACTCACAGTGCACGGTGTGGATCGACGTGAATGGTGCCGATGGAGGGAGCGGCGCCGTTGACCAATGCCGGCCGGAAAGGGTTCGCCGGCGCGGGATCTAGGGGGTCCGGACTGCGCAGATTCGACGGTTCACTGCTGGGGAGCGGCACCTGTTCGAGCTCGAGCGAGACGCCGGCAACGCGCGGTGAGTTCCGGATCTGGGTGCGGGGATCCGGTTTAAACTGCTCGAGGTGGCGGCTCGGCGCGGCAGACTGGTGTTCGTGCGGGGCCGGTGTCGCGGAGGGACGGGTATGGACCGAGCTTGGGTTCGGGCCGTGGGGTGCGGCTTCGTGGTGGTGTAGATTCACAAGGGTGATGGATGGATCCGCTAGATGGTGGGCGATTCGTGCGGCGGCGTGGAGGGCGGCTCCGGGTCGGTGACTCGGTGGTGCGGCGGAGGTCCATGTGGTGGTTAGGGAGAAGGTGACGGTGTTTTTTGGTTTGTGGGTGGTGTTTATTTACCGATGGTGGCTTGTGGTGGTTGTGGGTGGTGAGCTTGAAGAAGGGTGGTGTAGGAAGTGATGAAGATGGTGGGTGGCGAAGGTTTTTTATTTATTTATTGGGTTGAAGGTTATGGAAGTTGGGAGGAAATGAGAATGGTGGTTCACGATTTTGGGGTGGCAGAGGAGAGGTTAGCCATGAATGGGGGTATTTTTTCTGTTTTGCTCAATTCGTCTTGATCTGTCTGATTAATCTCTGTTTTTTATCTCTGTTTTTGATCTGAGGGAATTTTTCTAAAATCCTGTGTAGCTCTCTGTTTGTATATTTCTGAACGATCCCCCTTGTATTTTTCTTCTCCTTTTTATTCTGCTTGAGATGTCATTACCAATTGATTTGCACTAATTTTCATTCAATTTGCAATGATTGGAATAAAAATGGGAAAGAAAACTAACAAAAGTTTTTAATCCAATTTAGTGTAGCTGTTTGTGGAGGCTAGGGCTGCAGCAGCTAGAAGGGGAAAGGGAAAGGTTGAGATGAAAAATGGGTTATGGGTTAAAAACGAAAATGGGTTACGGGTTGAGATGGAAATTGGGTTGGGTTGACCCGTAGTGACAATTTTTTTTCTCTTTTTTTTTCTTTTTTTTGTTTTGTAAAGAAAGTAATTAAATTAAATAAAATAAAAAAAATAAAAAATAGATAAAATTGGGTATCAACACCCTTGTATAAGATCCTCAGACTGAGAAGCTTCAGTTCCGGTCATTGTATACACTCTCCCTCCAGATCTCGGTTGAGTAGCACGGACATTCCTCACTGCAGGCTTCCTCTCAGGCTGAGTGCAATCTCTAGAAACATGTCCAGGCTTCTTGCAGTTAAAACAGATCGTTCCCCTGATCGGACAATCTGTAGATATATGGCCACTCTTGCCACATTTAAAACAGGTTGGCGTAAACGCCACATTCTGAGCAGGTCGATTTCCACCATAACTTCCCCCAACAGATGGACGTTGCGGCTGACTCCCCGACGGTCTCGCATAAGGCTTTCTCTGAAACCTACCACCACTGCTACTACTTCCTCTTTGGAACCTAGTCGGCCCAAAATTACGATTCCTCAGATCTCGGCACGGCTCCAATACCTCGAGTCTTTGACAAGTATCTATCAACACAGGAAACTCCCTCATTCTCATCGGTAGCACTGCATGTCTCAACTCCATTCTTAACCCATCTTCAAACTTCTGGCACTTCCATACCTCATCTGGTTGGTTTTCGAAATACCGTGAGAATTGTGACAAACTCTCAAATTTTGCAGCATATTCTCCCACAGTCATATTCCCTTGACACAGACCAAGAAATTCTATTTCCTTGGCATATCGAGCAGTACCAGGAAAGTACTTCTCCAGAAATACTTCACAAAACACCCCCCAGGTGATCTCAGTTCCTTCCGCTTGCAACAATTGGTGGGTATTCCTCCACCAGTTCTCAGCATCTCCTCTCAGCATATATACAGCAAATGTTACCTTCTTATTCTCCGCGCACCCCATTCCTTCGAATATTCGCTCCAAGTCTTGAATCCAAAGACTTGCCTTTTCAAGGTCAAACTCGCCTCTAAACTGTGGCGGATTGTTGCATCTGAACTCAGACAAATTCAAAGCATCAGCAGTCGCATCTTGATTGTGGGCTGCTCTTTGATTTTGCTGATTTTGCTGAGCAATCACTACTGCCATTTGCTGAATAGCCTCAGCAACGACAACCATTGGGTCCACATTAGGTGCCACATTTGCACGCCTTCCTCTTCCTCCAGACATCTTCTTTCTTCAACAAGACAAAATAATGTCAGATGTAACCTTTCGGAAACAAATCACAGAGATTCACACAACACAAGCAAAAACAGACCTAACCACAACCCCAAAAGACTCTAACTTAGGCTTTGATACCAACTAATGTAACACCCTTGTGGGGATGTCACATTTATGAATGCAATGAAATAAAATAAAAATAAAACTCTACCCAAGTTGTAAAACATTTGATACTTACATAATATTTGTGGAATATTTTTTTTCTTTTTATAATTATAACATTAAATAAAATAACACGAAACACAAGATATAACAAACATAAACTCACCATAATATACATATGATTCTCTTTTAGTACAAACATAATTTATAACTACATGTATTTAATAAAATAGTAAAAAGTTGACACAAAGCTAAAACATAGTACTGCCCAAGTGCATCTCGGTAGATATCAAACTCTCCGATGAATCATCGTCCATCACCTCCAGAATAACCATCGAAAAGTTCACATCTATGAGATCTCACAGCACGACGGACACGAGTCCGAGCTGTCGACTCGCTGCTGAGCTCACTAGGCGCATGGAAAATTCCCTGCCAATAACGCCTAATGGTCAGAGGTAACTCTAAATGTAAATAAAGCATAGTAGTGAATATGACCTCTCCGTCATACTCTCTACATAGGGACACGGTCAAACGTCCCACATAAGCTACTGTCCCTCGATCCGCATGCATGCGCCACGCCTCGGAACCTCCATGAAACTTCAGTCTCACGAACCCGAAGACTCCTGGCAATGCCATGATCTCAAGATCAGTCTTGACGATCAGTGTGATCTACTGGCTCCTCTTCCTCGTATACATCGCCCGATTTTTGCTCGTCAGGATACTGTATCTCAAGAGGTTGATCTTCTTCTTCCTCTAACTCTTTACGAAAATAATATAGTAATATCGAGAAAACATATAGAGAGGTGAGACAATCTACATCACTACCCGCATGGCAATAAAGAAAACGATAGTACAAAATGGTTATCACAACAGTACATACCAATATATCATGCATAATATATTAAAGCAATAAATCATACAATTTATCACAGATTATGGTAAGCAATAAAATGCAGGTAATGCATGAACACACACCGACTCGTTCCTACTCCATGGAGCTAAACACGGATATCTGAGAGAATGATCCGATCAGAAACTAATAATACTTTATGGCTGCCCAACCAAACTATTGCACTGTCAAATCTTTGTGTCTATAGCCCACAGTCCAAAACATCGTGTGGTAGTACACAGTCCAACATCGTGTACCACAAGCATAGTATTTAATAGTCCCCTCAAGATCCCGACTAAGAATAGTGCTTGTCAAGATCATTAGTATGTTGCCCGTTACCACGGCCCAGAGGAGCAACCCACAGTCCGCATGTGGAATTCTCCGCACACTAACGCCTCCAAGTTCATAAATGAACCACACTACGCTTATCACACCAAACACGGTGTAATTCGCCTCATCAATCAATCACCAATTATAAACCAAATTAGCATAACACTCTAAACATGATCTAAAATTACAAAAATACCCTTATTTTCCAAATTTTACCATAATTATGAAAATTACCAAAATACCCTTAGTCATAAAATAACAAAGTATAGTACGTCTCACCTGACAGTACTACACCATAATATGTCTGGGTCCACCACTTTGGCCCAACAACAAAACTCACAGTATCTTTCAGTCGCGTAGGAATTTTATCGCGTTTTCACAATCTCATCATTTTCACAAACATTTTTAAATCGCGTAAAGATATTTTGACATTTTTAAACATCGTAAAATGTTTTTAAATCATTTTCTCAATCGCGTAAGATTTTTAATTCATTTTCTTAACTGAATAGCTTAAAATCATCATTTCTGCTATATGTAAAACTATATCTAGTACTTTTAAAATACGTAGAGTATTATTCTTGTATTCTACATATAGTATGAAATCTTGTCATTTTATGCGTCTGATTTTAATAAATTTTGGCAGCATTTTGCCTATAAAATCAGTATAAAGTATTTTTAATGTTTTCCTCTAAATATAGTTTATTTTTATTTTTACCCAATAAATTCACTTTGAAATTCACTAACGCGCTTCAAAATTTATAGTATGAGCTCTACGTTAGTACTTTTCAAGAGTCTGATTAATTTCTTACTTAAACCAAATTCTGCTAAGTTACAATTTTAGGATAGAATTAATTCCTTTGATTTTCTCAATGATTCTTTGGAATCAATTTATGTTATAAAACAATTACCTAACCTACCTTGGTAAATAAAATGGCATGTTGGCCAAATCAAAATAAAATGGCATTTGTTTATACATTAAATGGTTTATTGGCAATAATTAACTTAAATCATCCATTATTTACTAGGTTCATTAAATCCTTGATTTAGAAAATTGTGAGAACATTTTGGTTCTCTATTTTTATGAGAAGGCCGTGAGCCTCAAATGTGTTCTTTGGAACACTCATGCATTTCGTACATGTTATTCACATCCTACTTAAATAATTACATAATTATAAATACATACAATTATATAACCACATATAAAACACATACAATATATTTAAAGCCATAATCCTACATAGCAAAAATAATAAAAATCATAATCATGCATAGCAAATTAAGATCACAATTAGTAAAGCATTTAAACAATCAAAAATAATAAAAATCACAAATAAACCATACAACCGAATCCTTATGGATTCTACATACAAACACAATCCATTTTCTCATCACCACTTAGGGTTGATGAGATTAAATCTCCCTCTTACCTCTTGTAGACAAATTAATCGGTTAGTTCTCCTCCTTTCCTCTAAATTTCGTACAAGCTCCAAAATAATTTCTAAAATTCTTAAACAATTAGTAAACACGCATACAAGGTACAAAATAGAAAAACCATGGAACAATCATGGTTAGAAAAATTAAAAATCAAATATTGAACCATAGAAACCAAACTTACCCTAAAGTAAGTAAGCAAGAAGTGGAATTTTAGGCAAGATAGAGTAGGAATTTGGGAAAACTTTGTGAGTGAAAGATGCTTAGAATGGTATTTGGGTTTAAGAAATGTGATGGGATAAAATTATGAAGGCTTGGGTGTGGGTGTATGGTGGCTAGCCAAACTAGAGAGAGAAAATGGGAGAGAAGTGTTCTTGAGTTTTTGGTGTTTTTAGAGAGAGAAATGGATAACTAATGTGATAAGTGAAAAGTAAATATTGAGTGAGTGATTTGAGGGGCTGCAGCCGTGAGGTTGAGTGTGTAGGGAGCTTGAGTGTTTGATTTTGCATGCAAAATATCATGGTGTGTTCACATGACCAAGCACATAGCTTATGTCACTTTGGATCCTTCAAGAACCATGTAGAACCAAGCCACCTCCAAGCCCACTTGCTGCTGCCAAAACCGTGTTCTCCTTCATCTATTTAGGGGGTTAATTGCTTTTTAATTACTCCTAATTACATGTTAACTAATTAGGTAATTTGTTAGGTTAATTATCCTAACCAATCTTAATTAACATACTACTAACATAACTAATTAATTTAATATATACTATAACCTTTAATCAATATTAGTATATCTAATTAGTATTTAGATTATAATTAATTCATAACTAAGCTAGTTCACTTAGTATGCTAATTAAGTAATTAGATTAGTTGAATTAAGCTTAATTAGGTTACTAACCATTTTCAAGCCTACAATTGTTGACTTAATCCTAACCCTTGGTTCATCTTTAATCTCTAGCCCTAGATTAAATCTAAGGTAGATATCACTTGATCATAAATCTATCATTCTAATCTCACCATTGATTAGATCAATGGCTTAGATTAAAGGCTTCATCATTAAGTCTTCATCCAACGGTCCAAATGAAAACCTATGCTTCCTTAGGTGTCCAATTCCTATTGGTTTAGAAAGTCAAGCCTACTTTTGTTGACTTGCTCTCATTGGTTAAAATTGTCCAGTTAGCACAGTTGACTATTTTTCCTAAACGCGGGTCCCACAGCACTTTTAAAGATCTGTGGTCAAATTGAAGCAGATTTTTACTATTTTTGAGACAAGAGGTCTTGTAATATAAAATAATATTATAAAAATATAAAATTATTTTATTGCACTTTGTTAAATCCGAAAATTTACGAGATTAATATATATATCAATCAGAATTGAGTTTAGTAAGATCCCCCAACTCCAATTAATTAAAATAAGATTTATCCGGCCAGAAAATTTTTATTTCCCTAGGTCAGAGCAAATCACATACAACAGTCAAGTACACTCACGAAACAGTCAAATTAAATTTACTGCTCACAGAATTCACAAAACAGTACATTTTAGGACTATATTGTAATTATCCCAAAAGTTGGGGTGTTACAACTCTCCCCTACTAATAAGAATTTCGTCCCCGAAATTCATCATACATCAAACAATTGAGGGTATTGCTCCCTCATCCTATCTTCTAATTCCCATGTAGCATCTCCCGTTACATCATTCCACACTACCTTCACCAGTTCTATCATCTTCCCTCGAAGTTGTTTCACTCTCCTGTCCTCGATTCTAACAGGAAGTGTTTCATACGTCAAATTATCCTTCAGCTGTACTTCATCAGGTTGTATCACATGGGTTGGATCGGGAATGTATTTCCTCAACTGAGACACATGAAATACATTATGAAGATTGGATAGAAAAGTCAGTAAAGCTATCTAATAAGCTACAGGACCAATCCGACGAATAATCTGATAAGGTCCTATGAACTTAGGCGTAAGCTTCCTTGACTTAAGAACTCTTCCGACACCCGTCGTAGGCGTAACTCGCAAGAACACATGATCGCCTTCTTCAAATTCCAAAGGTCGTCTTCGTTTATCAGCATAACTTTTTTGACGGTTCTGAGCCGTTCGCATCTTTTCTTGTATCATCTTCACTTTTTCTGTAGTCTGCTGCACAAGATCAGGACCAATAGTCATACTCTCTCCATCCTGATACCAACACAAAGGTGTTCGGCATCGCCTTCCATAAAGTGCTTCATAGGGCGCCATTCCTATGCTCGAGTGAAAACTATTGTTGTAAGTGAATTCTATCAAAGACAGAAATTCATCCCAACTCCCTTGCTGTTCTAACACACAAGCACGCAATAGATCTTCCAACGACTGAATTGTTCTCTCTGTCTGACCATCAGTCTACGGATGGTATGCAGAACTCAATCACAATTTAGTCCCCATGGCTTCTTGCAAACTTTGCCAAAGTCTTGACGTAAACCTCGGATCTCTATCAGAAACTATACTTACCGGCATACCATGAAGTCTAACAACTTCGTCGATATATATCTGGGTTAAGCGTTCCAACGGATACTTAACATTGATTGGCAAGAAATGTGCTGATTTCGTAAGCCTATCAACTATAACCCATATCGAATCATGACCTTTTCTCGTCCTTGGAAATCCAGTAACAAAATCCATTGAGATACTATCCCACTTCCACTCTGGAATAGTCAAGGGTTGTAACATACCAGCAGGCCTTTGATGTTCCACATTTTCCTTCTGACAGACAAGACAAGACGTCACACGTTCAGCTACATCTCTCTTCATCCTTGGCCACCAAAACAGTCGCTTCAAGTCTTGATACATCTTCGTCATCCCCGGATGCATACTCAAATTACTTGTATGAGCTTCATCCAAGATTGCTCTCTTGAGTTCGGGATCATCAGGTATACAAACTCTTCCTTGAAACCTCAAGATTCCATCAGATCCTTCCTCCACCGTCGCCTTATGACCTTGCTTCAACAATTCCTTCTTATTCTGTAAAAACGCATCTTCATCTTGTTTCTCCTTTATTATCTCCAACAAGTCATTCAAAACCACAACTCCACTTAGACGAATCTTTCCAGGTACCAATTCTATTGATAACCATAGATCTCTGAATTGCTTCATCAACTCCTCCTCTTTAATCATCATAATAGAAACACTTACTACTTTTCTGCTTAAGGCATCAGCCACCACATTCGCTTTTCCTGAATGCTATTGAAGCTGAAAATCATAGTCCTTTAAAAATTCCAACCATCGCCTCTGTCTCATATTCAATTCTCTTCGATCAAACAAGTATTTTAAGTTCTTGTGATCACTAAAGACATTGAACATAGCTCCATACAGAAAATGCCTCCAGACTTTCAACGCAAAAACTACTGCAGCTAGCTCCAAATCGTGCGTTGGGTAGTTTCCCCTCATGAACCTTCAACTGTCTTGAAGCATAAGCTACCACGTTTCGATTCTGCATCAACACACATCCTAACCCCTGATAAGATGCATCACAATACACCTCAAAAGATTTGTTAGGATCCGGCAAAATTAACACTGGTGCAGTCGTTAATCTTTTCTTCAGTTCTTGAAAACTCGCTTCATGTTCCTCCATCCAATCCCAAGCTTGACTCTTCCTCGTGAGTTGTGTAAGTGGTCCAGCTATCTTGGAAAAACCTTCAATAAATCTTCTATAATATCCGGCTAATCCAACAAAGCTTCGAACCTCAGTCACAGTCTTAGGCCTTTCCCACCGTAAAATAGTCTCCACTTTTGATGGGTCTACCGCAATACCTTCCTTGGAAATTACGTGACCGAGAAATTGAACTTCGTCCAACCAAAACTCGCACTTTGACAACTTCGCAAACAGCTTCTTCTCCTTCAAAATCTGGAGAACTATACTGAGATATTCAGTATGCTCTTCTTGACTTTGAGAATAGATCAGAATGTCATCGATAAAGACAACAACAAATCTGTCTAAGTACGGATGAAATATCCTATTCATATAGTCCATGAATATCGCAAGAGCATTCGTCACTCCGAACGGCATCACTTGGTACTCATAGTGTCCATAACGAGTTCAGAAAGCTGTTTTAGGCACATCGTCGACCTTGACACGAATCTGATGATAACCTGATCGCAGATCTATCTTAGAGAATACAGCGGCTCCCTTCAATTGATCCATCAAATCATCAATCCTCGGTAGCGGATACTTGTTCTTTATAGTCACCTTGTTCAGCTGTCGATAATCTACACAAAGGCGCGAAGTTCCATCCTTCTTTTTGACTAGCAACACTGGTGCTCCCCATGGTGAAACACTAGGTCGCACAAACTGCTTCTCCAACGGTTCCTCCAATTGCTTCTTCAACTCTGCCAACTCTACTACGGGTGACATTCGAGACGGTGCAATCGAAATAGGACTTGCTCCAGGTACTAAGTCGATAGAGAATTCGATCTCCCTTTCCGATGGCAAACCAAGTACATCGTCAGGAAAAATCTCTGGAAACTCATTGACGATAGGAATAGTGCTCACATCCTTCTCAGACTTGACTTCCAAAGAAGACAGCAACATAAACCCTTGAGCTCCATCCCTCAACAATGACTTGACCTTTACAAGAGTCAAGAATCCAGAACTTTCTTCCTTAGGAAAAACTATGGCCTTACTCGCACGGTCTATAAGGATATGGTTAGAAGATAACCAATCCATTCCTAATATTACGTCTATCTCAACAAGAGGTAAACAAATCAAGTTGACCGAAAACTTACGATCCTTTATAACAATAGGACAGTTCATGCATATCTTGGATGTAACAACGAGCTTGGCAATCGGTGTAGAAATAATCAATTGAAAACTCGAGAAGACACAGCGGTTTCAAACGTTCCACACAATCATATACAATAAATGAGTGTGTTGCACCTGAATCATATAGCAAAGTCAGGTGATTACCTTCAATGACACCTTCCCCTTGTATAAGATCCTCAAACTGAGAAGCTTCAATTCCGGTCATTATATACACTCTCCCTCCAGATCTCCGTTGAGTAGCACGGACATTCCTCACTGCAGGCTTCCTCTCAGGCTGAGTGCAATCTCTAGAAACATGTCCTGGCTTCTTGCAGTTAAAACAGATCGTTCCCCTGATCGGACAATCTGTAGATATATGGCCACTCTTGCCACATTTAAAATAGGTTGGCGTAAACGCCACATTCTGAGCATGTCGATTTCCACCATAACTTCCCCCAACAGATGGACATTGCGGCTGACTCCCCGATGGTCTCGTATAAGGCTTTCTCTGAAACCTACCACCACTGCTACTACTTCCTCTTTGGAACCTAGTTGGCCCAAAATTACGATTCCTCAGATCTCGGGACGGCTCCAATGCCTCAAGTCTTCGACAAGTATCTATCAACACAGGAAACTCCCTCATTCTCATCGGTAGCACTGCACGTCTCAACTCCATTCTTAACCCATCTTCAAACTTCTGGCACTTCCATACCTCATCTGGTTGGTTTTGGAAATACCGTGAGAATTATGACAAACTCTCAAATTTTGCAGCATATTCTCCCACAGTCATATTCCCTTGACGCAGACCAAGAAATTCCATTTCCTTGGCATGTCGAGCAGTACCGGGAAAGTACTTCTCCAGATATACTTCACAAAACACCCCCAGGTAATCTCAGTTCCTTCCGCTTGCAACAATTGGCGGGTATTCCTCCACCAGTTCTTAGCATCTCCTCTCAGCATATATACAGCAAATGTTACCTTCTTATTCTCCGCGCACCCCATTCCTTCGAATATTCGCTCCAAGTCTTGAATCCAAAGACTTGCCTTTTCAGGGTCAAACTCGCCTCTAAACTGTGGCGGATTGTTGCGTCTGAACTCATACAAATTCAAAGCATCAGCAGTCACATCTTGATGTTAGGCTGCTCTTTGATTTTGCTGAGCAATCACTGCTGCCATTTGCTGAATAGCCTCAGCAACGGCAACCATTGGGTCCACATTAGGTGCCACGTTTGCACGCCTTTCTCTTCCTCCAGACATCTTCTTTCTTCAACAAGACAAAATAATGTCAGATGTAACCTTTCGGAAACAAATCACAGAGATTCACACAACACAAGCAAAAACAGACCTAACCACAACCCCAAAAGACTCTAACTTGGGCTCTGATACCAACTAATGTAACACCCTTGTGGGGATGTCACATTTATGAATGCAATGAAATAAAATAAAAATAAAACTCTACCCAAGTTGTAAAACATTTGATACTTACATAATATTTACGGAATATTTTTTTTCTTTTTTTATAATTATAACATTAAACAAAATAACACGAAACACAAGATATAACAAACATAAACTCACCATAATATACATATGATTCTCTTTTAGTACAAACATAATTTACAACTACATGTATTTAATAAAACAGTAAAAAGTTGACACAAAGCTAAAACATAGTACTGCCCAAGTGCATCTCGGTAGATATCAAACTCTCCGATGAATCATCGTCCATCACCTCCAGAATAACCATCGAAAAGTTCACATCTATGAGATCTCACAGCACGACGGACACGAGTCCGAGCTATCGACTCGCTGCTGAGCTCACTAGGCGCATGGAAAATTCCCTGCCAATAACGCCTAATGGTCAGAGGTAACTCTAAATGTAAATAAAGCATAGTAGTGAATATGACCTCTCCGTCATACTCTCTACATAGGGACACGGTCAAACGTCCCACATAAGCTACTGTCCCTCGATCCGCATGCATGCGCCACGCCTCGGAACCTCCATGAAACTCCAGTCTCACGAACCTGAAGAATCCTGGCAATGCCATGATCTCAAGATCAGTCTTGACGATCAGTGTGATCTACTGGCTCCTCCTCCTCGTATACGTCGCCCGACTGTTGCTCGTCAGGATACTGCATCTCAAGAGGTTGATCTTCTTCTTCTTCTAACTCTTCACGGAAATAATATAGTAATATCGAGAAAACATATAGAGAGGTGAGACAATCTACATCACTACCCGCATGGCAATAAAGAAAATGACAGTACAAAATAGTTATCACAACAGTACATACCAATATATCATGCATAATATATTAAAGCAATAAATCATACAATTTATCACAGATTATGGTAAGCAATAAAATGCAGATAATGCATGAACACACACCGACTCGTTCCTACTCCATGGAGCTAAACACGGATATCTGAGAGAATGATCCGATCAGAAACTAATAATACTTTATGGCTGCCCAACCAAACTATTGCACTGTCAAATCTTTGTGTCTATAGCCCACAGTCCAAAACATCGTGTGGTAGTACACAGTCCAACATCGTGTACCACGGGCATAGTATTTAATAGTCCCCTTAAGATCCCGACTAAGAATAGTGCTTATCAAGATCATTAGTGTGTTGCCCGTTACCACGACCCAGAGGAGTAACCCACTGTCCGCATGTGGAATTCTACGCACACTAACGCCTCCAAGTTCATAAATGAACCACACTACGCTTATCACACCAAACACGGTGTAATTCGCCTCATCAATCAATCACCAATTATAAATCAAATTAGCACAACATTCTAAACATGATCTAAAATTACAAAAATACCTTTATTATCCAAATTTTACCATAATTATAAAAAATTACCAAAATACCCTTAGTCATAAAATAACAAAGTATAGTACGTCCCACCTGACAGTATTACACCATAATATGTCCGGGTCCGCCACTTTGGCCCGACAGCAAAACTCACAGTATCTTTCAGTCGCGTAGGAATTTTATTGCGTTTTCACAATCTCATTATTTTCACAAACGTTTTTAAATTGCGTAAAGATATTTTGACATTTTTAAACATTGTAAAATGTTTTTAAATCATTTTCTCAATCGTGTAAGATTTTTAATTCATTTTCTTAACCGAATAGCTTAAAATCATCATTTCTGCTATATGTAAAACTATATCTAGTACTTTTAAAATACGTAGAGTATTATTCTTGTATTCTACATATAGTATGAAATCTTGTCATTTTATGGGTCTGATTTTAATAAATTTCGGCAGCATTTTGCCTATAAAATCAGTATAAAGTATTTTTAATGTTTTCCTCTAAATATAGTTTATTTTTATTTTTACCCAATAAGTTCACTTTGAAATTCACTAACGCGCTTCAAAATTTATAGTATGAGCTCTACGTTAGTACTTTTCAAGTGTTTGATTAATTTCTTACTTAAACCAAATTCTGCTAAGTTACAATTTCGGACAAAATTAATTCCTTTGATTTTCTCAATGATTCTTTGGAATCAATTTATGTTATAAAACAATTACCTAACCTACCTTGGTAAATAAAATGGCATGTTGGCCAAATCAAAATAAAATGGCATTTGTTTATACATTAAATGGTTTATTGGCAATAATTAACTTAAATCATCCATTATTTACTAGGTTCATTAAATCCTTGATTTAGAAAATTGTGAGAACATTTTGGTTCTCTATTTTTATGAGAAGGCCGTGAGCCTCAAATATGTTCTTTGGAACACTCATGCATTTCGTACATGTTATTCACATCCTACTTAAATAATTACATAATTATAAATACATACAATTATATAACCACATATAAAATACATACAATATATTTAAAGCCATAATCCTACATAGCAAAAATAATAAAAACCATAATCATGCATAGCAAATTAAGATCACAATTAGTAAAGCATTTAAACAATCAAAAATAATAAAAATCACAAATAAACCATACAACCGAATCCTTATGGATTCTACATACAAACACAATCCATTTTCTCATCACCACTTAGGGTTGATGAGATTAAATCTCCCTCTTACCTCTTGTAGACAAATTAATCGGTTAGTTCTCCTCCTTTCCTCTAAATTTTGTACAAGCTCCAAAATAATTCCTAAAATTCTTAAACAATTAGTAAACACACATACAAGGTACAAGATAGAAAAACCATGGAACAATCATGGTTAGAAAAATTAAAAATCAAATATTGAACCATAGAAACCAAACTTACCCTAAAGTAAGTAAGCAAGAAGTGGAATTTTAGGCAAGATAGAGTAGGAATTTGGAAAAACTTTGTGAATGAAAGATGCTTAGAATGGTATTTGGGTTCAAGAAATGTGATGTGATAAAATTATGAAGGCTTGGGTGTGGGTGTATGGTGGCTGGCCGAACTAGAGAGAGAAAATAGGAGAGAAGTGTTCTTGAGTTTTTGGTGTTTTTAGAGAGAGAAATGGATAGCTAATGTGATAAGTGAAAAGTAAATATTGAGTGAGTGATTTGAGGGGCTGCAGCCGTGAGGTTGAGTGTGTAGGGAGCTTGAGTGTTTGATTTTGCATGCAAAATATCATGGTGTGTTCACATGACCAAGCACATGGCTTATGTCACTTTGGATCCTTCAAGAACCATGTAGAACCAAGCCACCTCCAAGCCCACTTGCTGCTGCCAAAACCGTGTTCTCCTTCATCTATTTAGGGGTTAATTGCTTTTTAATTACTCCTAATTACATGTTAACTAATTAGGTAATTTGTTAGGTTAATTATCCTAACCAATCTTAATTAACATACTACTAACATAACTAATTAATTTAATATATACTATAACCTTTAATCAATATTAGTATATATAATTAGTATTTAGATTATAATTAATTCATAACTAAGCTAGTTCACTTAGTATGCTAATTAAGTAATTAGATTAGTTGAATTAAGCTTAATTAGGTTACTAACCATTTTCAAGCCTACAATTGTTGACTTAATCCTAACCCTTGGTTCATCTTTAATCCTTAGCCCTAGATTAGATCTAAGGTAGATATCACTTGGTCATAAATCTATCATTCTAATCTCACCATTGATTAGATCAATGGCTTAGATTAAAGGCTTCATCATTAAGTCTTCATCCAACGGTCCAAATGAAAACCTATGCTTCCTTAGGTGTCCAATTCCTATTGGTTTAGAAAGTCAAGCCTACTTTTGTTGACTTGCTCTCATTGGTTAAAAATTGTCCAGTCAGCATAGTTGACTGTTTTTTCTAAACGTGGGTCCCACAATACTTTTAAAGATCTGTGGTCAAATCGAAGTAGATTTTTACTGTTTTTAAGACAAGAGGTGATCTTGTAATATAAAATAATATTATAAAAATATAAAATTATTTTATTGCACAGTTAAATCCAAAAAATTATGAGATTAATATATATATCAATCAGAATTGGGTTTAGTAAGATCCCCTAGCTCCAATTAATTAAAATAAGATTTGTCCGGCCAGAAAATTTTTATTTCCCTAGGTCGGAGCAAATCACATACAACAATCAAGTACACTCACGAAACAGTCAAATTAAATTTACTGCTCACAGAATTCACAAAATAGTACATTTCGGGATTATATTGTAATTATCCCAAAAGTTGGGGTGTTACACCATCAATTTTAGGTTCATATCACACCTACAACCCAAGTTATGGACCAATTAGTGCATATTGCTCAGGTTACGCAACAAAACCTGAGTTCTAACTTCCAAGCTTAATTCGATCTACTAGATATCTGATTCAGCTCTGGGACTCTTCATGAAAGTTGTAGAACTCTCTCTTATCTTTTCGAAAAGGTAAGATATATAATGGTTAGATATATATAACTCAAGATATGATCGAAATAAAGAAATAGTGTAAAATTCTAATAATGCTGAAAAAATAATAAAGTCCAATTTGAGTCAAAACTTATAAAATGTGGTCAAAACTAATCAAATAAGCATATAAGAGGTCAAAGATACTAAATATGAGGGTTTACTAATGTATAAAAATCGTGTTTATTATTATACCTTTTGTTGCCCCCGTGTGTAATTCACGGGGTCTTCGTCTTTTTTGTAGCTTTTATTCTGCAACTAAACTTGCTTGAGGAACCATCACTTTGAATTTATTAGAAATTTAAGGTCCTTTAAAATAGGATAGTAGTTTCATGTTATTTTCCAACTGCCCGCTACTCCTGTGACCAATTAGAGAGTGGGAGCATTTAAACGCAGCTTCTAACGTACAATCAGTTCACCTTTTCAGGGGCCAACCAGAATGCTTCGTTCCCTTTATAAATATGGAATGTTTGCATTGAGGCTGACATTCCTTTTGTTTTGTGGCTTTTCTTGAGAATGATCCCTTTTCAGAGAGTTATTTCTCTTTCATTTTTTGTATGCATATGGAGGGTTTTGCCTCCTTCTGAAACCATCTTCCTATTTTCCCCAAAATCTTTAAAGGTCTTTGCATTCTTGCAGTTAGTCCCTCCGATGGAGGACTTTATTTCTTGGTGTAATGACTTGGTGAGGACCAAATAACTGCCCTACGTGAGCTGGCCAATATATATATATGGTAGTAGAAGCCTTTCTCTCCCGGCGTACGTGGGAATGTGTAACTTTTTTGCATGTACTGGGGGGGACTCGCTACTTTTGTGTAGTTCTTAAGATGCATAGAGGTGATCCGTGCTCCATCCTCCTCCTTTTCGACTGTTGTGGAGGCACTTAGTCAGGTGCTTTCACAGTTTATCTTCCTAAGTGCAGCTGAATATGTAAGAGGGCTCCAAGTTTGGAAAATATATCTTCGAACAACTTGGAGTGATTTGAAGCAACTTGGAGTGATTGTGAAACATTCTGTGGAACAATCTCTTGATGTAGAGCTTCCTCTTGTTAGCTAGCATGGAAAAGACGGGTGCTGGTTTCTGGAAGAACTTTGGAGGTGGCATTGGCCATCATCATCAACGTTTTCCCGTCTAGTTTCCTTTCTGGCTCTTCCTAGTGGGCATTCTTGACTTTTTTATCGTAGAAGAACTTTTATATATTCCTTTTTTATTAGAGCTGATGATGTATGGAATGTGAATAATAAAATTTCTTTTTCTAAATCTTGTATCTTCTATTTTCCATTTTCATTCTTTGCTTTTTCTTTTTTATCTAGGGTGAATCCAACACTCAACCTATAATGATGTCAAGATAAAGTTTTTATGCCCCTGGGTGATGGTATTCGTGCTTCACTTGAAGTTGTGGTCCGTGTTATCGCATGGAGTTAAGAGTTCTAACTTGGGGACGTTTATGACCAAGCCATTTGACCTTGATAGTCTTGAAGTGTTTAAGGGACCCCAATGTCAAGTAAGTCATATAGTATCCAATCGGGGTGATCTTCTCACTGGTGAAACCTGTAAGCTCCCTATCATAAGGGGTTAGCTCCGTATGCAGGAGTTCTAGCTTCTGGTAAAGATCCATGAACATGATATCTGCCAAACTCCCTTGGTCAACGAAGATACGTCAGACTTCAACAGTGAAAATTATTCCCGAGATAACTAGTGGGTCATCATATTCTAGGATAATTCTGTCATACTCCTTATCTAAAAAAGTGATGGGTGGTATTTTTCAATCTCCAATTCGTGACTTAGGGTCGGAGTAGGAGAGCTCAACACAGTCATCTCGAGGGCTTTCTTCCGAGCACCATTGGATGAGCCACCACCAGCGAATCCACCTGCAATAGTGTTGATGGTTCTGTTGGGCTGGGCATGGCAGTTGTCGTTATCATCAGATGGAGTGGCCTTATTCCTGTCTTACCGGTCATTTGTTTTAGGATGAGGTGGACTCCGGGATTTTCTCTAAGGACTCTAGGTCCTACTTTGGCATGGAGATGGACTTCGTTGAGGACTACATCTCCCATCTCTTCGCTTTCCATGACATTCATTATCCTGAGCATGACTGGTGTAATGTTCCATTCGTCCTGCCCTGATTAAGAACTCAATGGCGTCGCAGAGTTAGTAGCAGCCCTCAATTTCATGGCCATAGCTTTTGTGCCATGTACAATGTTTTGAATGATCTTTCTACTTGTGTTTCTTCAAAGGGGTGGCCTCTTAATGTCTTGGAACTCTGTCTGTAATATTTCCCTCAGGATTGTCTCGTGTGAGGTGTTCAGAGTAGTGTAATTGGAGTATTTGCCCTGGGGCGGACTATTCTTGGGGTTCTGGGACCGTAATGAGTTGTGGTTGGTTTTCTGTTGAGAGGATTCACATTTCTCCAATCTCTTATGGTTCTTAGTTGCCTCCTCAAGGTTTATATATTTCTGGGACTGTGGTCAAAATTCTGGCATGTTCTCTACCTTTTTCTTTGCCAAAGATGTAAAGAACTCAGAACCAGCTCGGAGGACACTTCTCGCATAATGAAAGGCAATTCTATCATCAAAGTTTTCCACATTTGTGCATGCTGCATTGAACCTTTTAACATACTCACGAAGGGGCTCGTCGTGCCCTTGGAGAATCTTAGATAAAGACTCAATGGACTTGGGTTGTGCCTTGCTAGTAGTGTACTAGAGCAAGAAACGATGTCTGAGGTCCAGCCAGTCAGTGATGGATCATTGTGGCAAGGTAAAGAACCATCTGAGTGCTGCAATCTTTAGGGAAATGGGAAAGGCGTGACATAGCAACTATGAGGATCCCCCATGGAAGCACATGGATTGGACATAAATGTCTATGTGTTCCTGAGGGTCTGTAGTCCCGTCATAAAGCTCCACATTGGCTAGGAATTTGAAATTTCTTAGGACTCTATATTCCAAGAGTTGGACAAAGAAAGGTTGCTCCTAATCGTCGGGGTCTGGGTTGTTATTCACAATGTTGGACATACTAGCATCAACATGTGGTCCCCTCTGGTTATTATCTATGTTCCGCCTTCCGTTTTGACGCTGCATTCTGGGCTAACCTTTATGCACAACCTGTCCAAGATCTTCCAATCTGCTATATTGTTCTTCTAACATTGCCATATGTTGTTGCACTATATCCTAGAATTGGTTTCTGGATATGTGGCGTCGATTCGTGTGTTCTTGGCAAGACACACGATTATCAGCTTCAATGTTCATGGATCCTAAGCCCTGATGCAATGGGATTCTGGATCTATGAACGTTAGAATTGACTCCTTGCATGTGGATTCCAAATCTATCCCTCATAAGAACCCCACGTGACGAATGAGGGCTCTCGTCAGAAAGCAAGGTTTCATGCCCTTCGCATAGAGGTTTTGCATTCGATGCCTAGTTTCTCGCAGCGAAGGCTTCAACAATTGGTGGTGGAACAGGGTGGGGAGGACGCTACGTGTAACATCCTGAAAAATAATATTAGGCTTGTATAAGGCTACATAGGTAGTCTGATACTTGTTTAGCATGTCAGTTAAGTTTTTGTGATAAATTGGGTTAGTTTAGGCACTTTACTGCAACACATAATGTGGTAAATAGCCTTAAATGACTCAGAAAATAGTATAAACTGCTATTTGAAGGGGAATATGTGTGGATAACTTGTTTCTAGGTCATAAATGAGTTAAGTAAGATGTGGTTAAAGTTTCAAGACAATTGGAGTTAATTTAGTATTTTTAGACATATTGGTTGTGCTTTTAATGTTGAATTGATCCCCCAACAGATATGAAAAAAAATAAAGAAAAAGTACAACATGATTTTTAACGAATCTAAGGATTTATTTTGAGTTTGTTAGAAGTTAAAAACCTGGATTCAGAGGAATCTAAGTATTCATAGCAGATCGGGATTTCTAGTACCACATTAGTGGTAATCCTTTAAGAAGCAAAGTGAGGCTTCTTTTCCTCATTTCCATGGCTGAGAGCAAAAATAGAGGAGAGAAAGTGAGAAAAGAAGGAAACCAAAGGAAGAAAGAGGGGAAAGAGGAGAGGAAAGAGAACGAAATTAAAGGGGAAGCTCCAAGAACAAGAGTAAGGCTTCAAGATCTTCATCCAAATAAGAGGTAGGGGTGTTATCTATCTTTATTTCTTCATCTTTTCTATGCTTCAGACTTAGGTCTTTAGATGGAGACATTGGGTTTTAAAGAAAGAAAACTAGATTCTTTATCTTGATTTCGTACTTTCATTGATTGGAATTGATTGTTTCAACTTAATGAAAAAAATATGGATGGATTTATCCATAATTTGAGCTAGTTGGTTCTTGAGTTAGAACCTAAGTTTTCAAGGAACTAAGTGGGTAATTTTTGGTGTTTGATCCAAGTTTTATGAATCAATAGGTTGTAATGGTGTTACATTATGGTATCAGAGCAGTTTATTCTATTGAGCCGGGATATTGACTAACTAAGCTTAGATACGTTTAGTGTTTTTCCACTAGTGTTATGCATTTCTTATCTCATATGTTAGATATGATGCTAGAATTGCATGTTTTTCTTTAAGTTGGTTGTTATTAGCTACTGTTGCACGGTTACAGGATATTGAGACTACAGCTCAATATGTATTGTTTCTATGTGTGCAAGAAATTATGACACTAAAGAAGCGAACCAAAGAAGCAGATAATGCAACTCTAGAGGGTCCCAACATGGCAGAAGCAGTTATGGATATGACCAATGTTATGACAAGGGTGCTTGAGAGGATGGAAACAAATCCACGTCAGTAGCCTCCACCACCTGAGCACCTAGTGCAAGATGTACCGCAAGTTGGAAGGAACTAGAACTTCCAAGACTTGGCAGCTTTCAGGCAGATCAAACCTCCACCTTTTGATGGTGAGTATGATCCCGTGAAAGTAGAGGGATGGTTGAACGAGATAGAAAAGATTTTTAAGGTTATGGTCTGTGCAAATGAGCAGAAAGTTTCTTTTGCATCCTTTATGTTGAAGGGAGAAGCAGGACATTGGTGGAAAGGAACCACAAGAGTGATGGCAGTAGCTGGAGCCCAGATGACCTGGGAGGTGTTTAGGACAGTTTTCCTAGAGAAGTATTTTCCACAGACTTTGTGTGATGCGAAAGAGGTGGAATTTATGAGATTAGAATAAGGAAGCATGGTAGTGGGCCAGTATGTGGCCAAGTTTGAAGAGTTATTAAAGTTTTCATATCACTTCAGGCATGACTCGGATGAGAACTAGA
Organism: Ormosia semicastrata; assembly: GCA_029884595.1. Lineage (NCBI taxonomy): Eukaryota > Viridiplantae > Streptophyta > Magnoliopsida > Fabales > Fabaceae > Ormosia > Ormosia semicastrata. Next base: position 69,927,495 of record JAQQTO010000062.1, read on the forward strand.
GATGTGTGAAATTTGAGTCTGGTCTGAGGACTGATATAAGAGATGATATGGAGCCTTTTGAGATAAGAGATTTTTCTTCTTTGGTCAACAAGTGTAGAATAAGAGAGAGGCATGCTAGAAAGCAACCAACAGTGGATCAAGAATCCCAAGGATCTCAGAAGAAGAAGTATAGTGAGTAGAAGTTCACAAAGGGTGAAAAGGGCAAACCAGATTAAATGGATTCCAAGAAAGGTCAGTGCCCTAAGTGTGGAAGGCAGTATGATGATAGACCTTACCTGGCAAGGCAATCCGTATACTAGAAGTGTGGGCAGCAAGGCATTTTGCCAATGAATGTCCACAGAGGGAAGGAGCCCAACCAGATAGTAGACCCACGGCTCAGGGAAAGGTTTACATCTTGCAAGGACAAGAGACACAGCAACCTACAGGTTCAGAGAAAGGTTAGTGTTTGATTTTGTTTCTTTATGATTTGGTTGCACTTGTTTAAAATGTGAGTTGCCTGTGACTTCTTGCATAAGGTACACCAAATTTTGGGGACAAAATTTTAAAATGGAGGGAAGAAAATGTAACATCTCAAAAAAATCATATTAGGCTTGTATAAGGTTACATAAGTAGTCTGATACTCGTTTAGCATGTCAGTTAAGTTTTGTGGCAAACTGAATTAGTTTAAGTACTTTGTTACAACACAGAATGTGATAAATAGCCTTAAATGACTCCAAAAAATAGCATAAACTGCTATTTGAAGGCAAACATGTGTGGATAACTTATTTCTAGGTCACAAATGAGTTAAGTAAAATGTGGTTAAAGTTTCAAGACAATCGGAGTTAATTTGGTATTTTTAGGTATACTGGTTGTGCTTTTAATACTGAATTGACCCCCAGCAGATATGAATAAATAGAGAAAAAGTGCAACGTGATTTTTAATGAATCTTAGGATTTATTTTGAGTCTGTTGGAAGTTAGGAACCTGGATTCAGAGGAATCTAGGTGTTCATAGCAGATCGGGATTTCCAGTACTACATTAGTTGTAATCCTTTAAGAAGAAAAGTGAGGCTTCTTTTCCTCATTTCCACCGCGAAGAGCAAAAACAGAGGAGAGAAAGTGAGAAAAGAAGGAAACCAAGGGAAGAAAAAGAGAAAAGATGAGAGGAAAGAGAAGGAAATCAAAGAGGAAGCTCCTAGAGCAAGAGCAAGACTTCAAGATCTTCATCCAAGCAAGAAGTAAAGGTGTTTTCTATCTTTGTTTCTTCATCTTTTCTATGCTTTGGACTTAGGTCTTTAGATGGAGAAGTTAGGTTTTAAAAAAGGAAAACTAGTTTCTTTAGCTTGATTTTGTACTTTCATTGATTGGAATTGATTGTTTCAAGTTAATGAAAACAAGATAGATGGATTTATCCATAGTTTGGGGTAGTTGGTTCTTGAGTTGGAACTTAGGTTTTCAAGGAACTAAGTGGGTGATTTTTTGGTGTTTGATCTAAGTTTTGTGAATCAATAGGTTGTAATGGTGTTGCAATGCACCGCTGGTTCTCACCTTTGGTCTGCAGAGGTTTACGAAGCGTCTCCTCTCCTTGAGTTCTATCTTGTATTCACTATGGTTGGGTGGGAGTAGAAGTTTATGATTTTCCACAGATGGTGTCAATGTTCTGAAGTAGATTCAAAGGTGTACCTGAGAGAAGCATGTCACGGTGGCTTCCTCCTTGCGTAATAGCAGTAGAGCGTGTTGAGATGGGGGTTAGTACCTGCAAAGGAACTCCAACGCTCAAGTCAAGCTATACACAAGTAGGGTTTATGCCAAGAATTGGGTTTATGCCAAGAATGATAAGTTACCTAAGAAGGTAAATATACCTGTATTTATAAAGGTTGGAGAATTGCACTCCTATAATAGTTGTAGGGGAAGATACATTCTCTTATTAGCTACAAAAGATCCCTATAATATCTTAATAGATACTGCAATTATAGGCAGTTAGAGGCGGTTATAAGTGCTACTATTCAGCGAGATCATGATTGGCAATAACAGATATTATTAAGATTTATCCATTGTGCATATCTCACGGTAAAGTCATTGTTACCTAATGTCGTGATCCGATAGGCATGTAGCCAGGATCTCATCCGCATGCCATAAGTGAATTCCTGTTGAGGGCGTCAATGACAGACTCCGGTGTACTGTGTGTCAGGTTGACCCACGGGACATGATCCCAGATCACGGTCTAGAATAATTATTACGTGCATCCCCTTCCAAGTAAACTCCGGAGAAGCCAATCTCTTAAGCAAATAGCAACCCTTCTCTTTCTGTAAGAAATTATGCTCTATATGGGTCAACTACTCCATTAATTCTACGAATCTTAGTAGTAACTCGAAATTAACACACCAAGCTCATCTCAAATAACCATCCTAATCCCACAGGAGTTGTCCTCTCCAAACAACACTGCGTCAACATTAATCTTCACAAAATTGCGAGAGGACTTAATGAAAACTAAGGACATCACTTGCGTATGCTGGAAGTGGGACGTGTGCATGCGAGGCTCCTAAAAATCTTGCAGATAAACCTCTGCTCCAAATGCAACCTAAGTCGAAAAGGTGGGTATTTACCCAGCCATCTTTAATTTCGCTCCCTCCAGATGGCAAACCAGAGCACTGTAATTTGCTCTATTTGGGAGCTACTATCTCCCTCCAATCCAAACACCAATCACTCAAGCCAAGACGTGATATGGTTCCCGTCTTTAAGCAATACCATAGTTACAAGAAAGGCTTCTTTCCTCCATCGAACTGCGATATGGTTTGTGTGTACCAAAATGTAGTACGTTCGCATCTCAAAATGTGACAATTCACATTTTAGAAGGTCAAAGATGGCAAACTCAGCTGCCTTCCAAATGTCATGGCTTGCTATCTGTAAATGAAGCGGTGTCACAAAGGGAAAGAAAGAGGAAGAGAGAGAGCCACAAAGAAAAATGGAAAGGCAGAAAAGGAAATGCAAAATGACAAATAAGTTTAAAATAAAATTTAAAAACTCTCTTATTCAAACGCACAGGCTAGCACAACATGGGCTTTCTTACCAAACTGTCATTAATGACAAAATTATTTATCAAAATGTCACTCTTTTAAAATTATATACCAAATAATGTCATCTTTTTGTTCAACTTGGCAATTTTTTTTTCTGTCCACATAAATAACATCATCTACGTTGGCACTTTCAAATAGATAATGTCAAAGCGTTTGGCGTTATCCACGTGGAAGTGCCATTGTAAATAGTGTTATCTACGTGCAAGCATCATTGTAAATGACGTTTTCTATGTAGTAGTGCCATCATGCTTGGCGTTTTTGTGTAGTAGTGCCATAACGCTTGTCGTTTTCTATTTGTCATAATTCAACCAAGTAAATTATATGTAATGAAATAGTGCCAATATTTTTTGTTCTTGATAATTTATTAATTACATGCAACGAAAGTTTGTGCCAAATTTTTGAGTGTGTGGTTACCCCGTTAATTTATGAAAAAAAGAATAGAATTTAATTTAATTTAATTTAATTTAATTAATTAATTAATTTCTTATTATCTCATTCCAATACACTCTTTAAATGTTGAACCATTAAGTTTGAGAAGCAGTTCTAGAAGTGGTAATAATCTCGTTGTACATGTTGCTTTCTGAAGAAGATTGCCTCTTCACTTTCCAACTTAAGGCATTTTAGCTTCCTACATAAAATGCAGCTAAATGGTTACCACCATATAGATATTAATTAAAGCATATTGCAGAATGCAGGTTGAAGTAGCAACATATTTAGTATTTTATTCACGATATTCATATGGTAGTAGTTACACTGTTATGTATGCCAGCATGTAAGAAATTACCTTTTGTAAATAGTAATGGGGATGCTTTTTACTGGAATTCTTGGACCTTTTAGGCGACCCTCCGTATGGAACCAAAAGTGTTTTGATTTGTTTATCAGAAAAGAAATAGAATTTATGGAAAGTTTTATTTGTAAATAAATTATCTTTGAATTTATCGTGGCCTACTAGCTAGAGGTGTAAATTGGTTCGGATAACCCGACCAACCCGATTAATCCAAACTGAACCAATTAAATTGGTTCAGTTTGGTTTGGGTATATTAATTGGTTTGAGTAAAATCCAAACCAATTAAAACTTAATTGGTTCAATTCTCGGATTTGAAATTTCAAAACCAAACCAAATCAAACCAAACCAAATCATATATTTATATATTTTATTATTATTATTATTTTAATTTATGCTACAACCTTTTTTGGTTACTGTGAACACCCAATTTTGACCGGACACAAAAAAAATATAAAAATAAAAAAAAAATAAAAAAACTAAAAAATGCAAAAACAAAAATAAAAAAATGTTTAGTCTTTTTTTTTTTTTAAAATCATGACCAAATCAAACCCAATCCAATAAGAAAAAGGCTAAAGTTCATTAATCCACCTTGGCCCATTTTGTTTTAAGTCTCTAATATATAAAAAAGAAAAGAAAAAAAAAGAGAGGAAAGCTAACGTTGCAAATCAGTAGAGTCAAAGAGAAAGGGCCAATGATAAAAGACAAATGTATGCTTCTTTCGTTGATTGCAAAAGAAAAAGGAAAAGCGTCAGGTAGAGATTTTTCAAAAGTAGAGAATCAAAGAAGTAGCAGCCTCTTTCATATTGCAGCTCATCTGCAACACGAACAGGCCAAGAACAAAAGGACAAACGAGCTTTCTTGTGATAGCATATAAAATGGGAAAGTGAGGCTAGAGATTTTGAAAAATGAAACATCAAACGGGGAAGGATGAGTGCTGCCTCGATGCACTCTTGCGGTGTTGCCTCTGATCCAGCTCTTGCAGCGTTGAACCACATATACACAAATTGGGATAGGGGCAGGAAAAGAGAAAATAAAGGAAGCAAGTTTTAAAGCCAAAAAAAAGGAGCAGACAGTGATGGCACAATCTTGTGCTGCCCAAGCTAATATAGAGGGGGAGTTCAGCAATTTGAAGAGGGGACTATTGATATTAGAGAAGGAGATATTTTTTTACAGAGAAAGAGATTGCACAATCGACGCTTGGGCATGCCAAGCCAGAATCTCTTTATGCCTATATAAAGGGACGATGTAAAGAAAGGGGGGTTCTTTTTTTTTTTGGGGAGATTTCTTTAGTTTACAGTTTTCTCTTCCTAATCAAAAAGCTATTATTTGATACTATTGAGAAAAGAGGAGGGGGAGAGAAAGTGAGAAGTGAAATTGTAAAGAAAAGAATTGAATAGAAAGAAATTTTCCAAGTGTTTTCCCGAAGCAAGGAGGTATTTTGTTTTGTCTTTTCTCTTATGCATGGACTTCCACCATTGTTGTTGCATGTAAGTTTCTGCATTCTGTCTTTCTCTATATTCATGTTCTGATTCTCACCTACCAGCAACCACAATCTTCATCACACCCCCAAGCCAATCCTCTACCACCATTCATCCAAACACCTATCTTCCAGAATCACCATCCAAACCAACTACTTTCAGGCCCCCTACGTAAACCCATACCAACCTTCACCACTCTCCTAATAACTCATCCATCCCTCCATAGCAACCAAAAAATTGAACCCACCAAGGAAGCAGACCAACAACCAACGTTCAGCCTCCATTATCCTTCATCCTCACCTTCAAGCCTCCAAACCGTGGCCACCATCATGGTTGCACCTCCATAGCCCCACCCATCTTCAACTTCTGCAACCAACCCCACCACAACCCATTACCTCAGAATGGACTGTCGGACCGCAGAACCGACTATCGGACTGCAGAACCGACTATCGGACCGCAGAACCGACCGTCGGACCTCAGAAGCCCTCACCGACCGTCGAATCTCACGAAACCAAATCCCTCCTCGCACCGACCATCGGATATCAGAAACCAGATCCTTCCCCTCACCGACCGTCAGACCTCAAAAACCAGAATCCCCTGCACCGACCGTCGGATCTCACAAAACCAGAACCCCTTGTACCGAGTGTCGGACCTCAACACCAGATCCTTCCCCTCACCGACCGTCGGACCTCAGAAACTAGATCCTTCCCCTCACCGACTGTTGAACCTCAGAAACCAGATCCTTCCCCTCACCAACCGTCGGACCTCAAACCCAAATCCTTCCTCGCACCGACTGTCAGATCTCAAAAACCAGACCCTTCCCAACCGACTATCGGACCTCAACACTAGATCCTCCCAACCGCCGTCGGATCTCAACACCCCAACACGATACCTCACATTTTTGTTTTCCCCCTTCAGAGACTGAAAGCCTCTTTATTTTTTTTCTCCTTATCAGAGGCTACGAGCCTCTGTTTTCTATTTTCTTTTTTTTATTTTTTTTAGTAGCATGTATGTTTTAAAAAAGAAATTTATATCAAAAAAGTATAATAAAAGAAAAGGGTTTTGCTAGGTTGGGCTCTATGGTTATTTTACTCTTTTTTATGGTCCAAGGTCTTCTTTTGAGTTTGAGGGGTATAGATAAATAACAATAGTTATGTTTCGTCATGAGCTTATCTATAAATTTAATACATCTAAATAGTAATAATAGTGACAATAAAAAAAATCATCTTAGGATTTATTTGGATTTCGTTTAACCTGTTACATACTTTTTTTTCTTTTTTTTTGTTAGCTTTGTTTACCATATTTTTTTTCTCTTTAGATGTGGGTTTTTTAGGGAAAATAAAATAATTAAACGTTGTTGAGAAATTATAAAATCAGATAAGCTGAGCTATGATGGTTTGTTAATCTCTTTTTTTTAATCATTTAAGTTGTGACAACTCGGTGATTCATAAAATCTTTTTTCCTTCTTTTAAATTTTTTATTTATCTGTTCTTTTTTAAAATTGTAAAACAAATATTTTCAAATGTTATAAAATTTTGCACAATCAATTTAAGGTACCGTTTTAGAATGGATGTGTTAGGGGTGCTGTGGGATTAAGTTTCTGCCCTTCCCTATCCATAATCGACTCCTGAATCCAATCTGGTTCCAAAGACCATTTTCAAAGAAAGGTTTTCCAATTTTTCCTAATTTAAATAAAATTGGTGGCTCTATTTCTTTTTTCTAAAATCACATGAGTTGCTATTTTTTGCCGCGATCCTGGTCGCGATAGATGGCGACTCCACTGGGGAAATTTGAGATTCAAGCCTTTGAAAGTTAATTGTGCAAATTTTATAACTTTTATATGTTTGTTTTACTCCTTTTGTTTTTGCTTTATTTTTGTTTTGTTTTTCTATTTTATTTAAATTGTTTATTGATCACCTTAACTGTGATTCTATTTTATCATGCAAATCTTAGGACAGAAGATTTTGGGAATCTTGTTTTGTGTTCGTGTTGTTTTGCAGGATATGACTAATCTCTAGAATTATGAAGGTTTGTATGCTCCCTACACACACTACACCTACACGTTTATCACACACATTCGAGTGGGGCCCTATACCCGGGTCTGAGTGAATCTTAAGCTAGGTAGAGGTTACGTAGTGGTAGCCATTTTGGATGTACATCCTGTTTAGTTATCGTGAAAACCTCATCTAGAGCGTACCTTTTTCATGAATGTCCCGCACCTATTGGTTTACCCACTATTTGTGGTCAACATTCTGATATGGGACTTAGCTCTAGAGGCCTTTAGAATAGTAGAGCCACCTAATGAAAGTTCTCACAAATTAGATAGCCTTATAGATCCTTAGGGTAGAACTCCTCAAATTTAAGGCAGTCCTTCATGGCACAAAGGGAGCGTACCTTTTCATTATCCTTAAATTTATCTGTCATTGCATTTTTTTTATATATATATAAAAAAAGAGAAATCGTACTTTGCATCCTTGCACCATGTTTTCTTTGCAATACTCTAATCTTTTGTCCTTCTTGAGGCAGATTTGTTAGAGAACCGTTAGAACTCAACCAAGGTTTGACAATGAGTATCTTTGATAAAAAGAATATGGGATCAGATCACAAGGATGCAAGCTTGAAAAAGACTCTGCGACTCAAGGCTAATAAAGTTCACACTGAAAGCCTAGTGGTTATGGGACGAATGTTGAAGAAGACTCAACGTTTGACATTTGCAGCAAAAGTATGGAAAGGTTATGGATCTGTTAGAGGTGAATGTGCAAGTGGAAGCAATCACCGCAGTGGCCCAATATTATGACCCTCCTCTCAGATGTTTCACTTTTCGGGATTTCTAGCTAGCTCCCACTCTGGAAGAATTCGAGCAAATCCTAGGTTTGTCATTGGAAGGCAAAAGGCCATACTTTTATAAGGGACATTATGCATCCATCCAAACTATAGCAAACGTTTTGAAAGTGCACGCAAGAGACCTCCAAGGTGTGCAGCAAAATAGTAATGAAACCAAAGGGTTTTCAAGAGAGTACCTTGAAGGACAGATGCGTCACTTAGCAAAAAGTGGAGATTGGGAGGCTTTCATAGATGTGCTAGCCCTCACCATTTACGGCACAGTCTTGTTCCCTAATATTGATGATTACGTGGATTATGCAGCAATTGATGTGTTCCTTGCCTGCAAATTCCACACCGACAACCCTGTCCCAGCCATTCTCACAGATGTTTACTCTAGCCTGAACTTTTATCACGAAAGGAATGGTAAAAAAGTCCTTTATTGCTTATCGGTGTTGTATGTTTGGCTCACAGCTCATGTGTTCAATTGATCACACAAAGCGGAGTGCCCTATCATTGACTTTAACCTGTACCAGTTGAAGGCCAAGAACAACCGCGAGTGGGCGGATCATTTGGCAAAATTGGAAGAAAAGCAGATAAGATGGTATCCTCGATGGAAAGATGTAGAAACTATCATCTACCAATGCGAAAAGTTTCCAAACGTACCCCTCATGGGTACACGAGGATGTATTAATTACAATCCAGTCTTGGCACAGTGACAACTCGGTTATCCTATGATAAGGCCACCTGCAGAAGCCCAAATAACATCTTTTGTTCTTTACTATATAGATACAAAAAACACTGAATCACTTCAGAAGGTCCGAAGTGCTTGGGACAAAGTCATTCGAAAAGGAAAAGAACTGGGAATCAGAAGTTGTGCAGCCAAGGAAGATTATCGCCAATGGGTTAAGGACAGAGTTCAAGAAATCAAGTTACCATTCAGGACCCCGGCAACCCCTATGGGGAACCTTTTGTTACATAGTCATGCCATTCGGATTAAAGAATGTTGGGGCCACCTATCAGCGTGCCATGGTTGCTTTGTTCCATGATATGATGCACAGAGAAATTGAGGTATACGTGGATGACATAGTTGCTAAGTCCAAAGAAGGGGAAAGCCATGTGGTAGTGTTGCAAAGGTTATTTGAAAGACTCAGAAAATACAAGTTGAGACTAAACTCGACAAAATGTGTTTTTGGTGCGTCGACTGGAAAATTGCTTGGTTTTGTTGTTAGCAAGGAAGGAATCAAAGTGGACCCTGATAAAGTCAAAGCAATACAAGAGATACCTGCTCCCAAGACTGAAAAGGAGCTAAGAAGCTTTCTCGAGAGACTGAATTACATCGCTAGGTTCATAGTCAACCTAACCAGCACTTGTGAGCCAATCTTCAAGCTACTAAAGAAACAACAACTAGGAGAATGGGATGAACACTATCAGGAAGCTTTTGAGAAGATAAAAACTTACTTGCAAAGTCCTCCTATTTTGGGTGCCACCTACACCTGGTCGTCCTTTGATATTATACCTCACGGTATTGCAGACATCCATGGGAGCAATGCTAGGGCAGCATTATGAAACGAGAAAAAAAGAATAGGCCATCTACTATTTGCTCAAGAAGTTCAATGAGTGCAAGTCTCGCTACATGACAATTGAGAAAACATGTTGTGCACTGGCATAGACGTCTAGAAGGTTGAGGCAGTACATGTTGTACTATACTACTTGGCTTATCTCAAGAATGGAGCCGATAAAGTACATATTCGAAAGCTCTCATGTTTCCACACGAGTCTTCAAGTGGCAAGTGGTTCTTTCTGAGTTCGACATAAAGCACATAACTCAAAAATCTATCAAAGGGAGCGTAATTGCAGATCACTTAGCTGAGAACCCACTAGATTACAAGCAACCTATGATGTCTGATTTTCCTGATGAGGATGTTTTAGCAGTTGAAGAAGAAGAGTCAGATGAAGAGGACATGTGGAAGATGTTTTTTGACAGAGCAGTCAATATGTATGGGAACGGCATAGTTGCAGTGGTCACATCACTAAGTGGGAAGCAATACCCAGTGGCCATCAAGTTAGAGTTCAATTGCACTAATAATGTTGCAGAGTATGAAGCTTGTACTCAAGGGTTAAAGGTTGCAATAGAATTGGGAGTGAAAGAACTACAAGTATATGGAGATTCAGCACTGATAATTTATCAAGTGAACGGAGAATGGCAGACTAAGGACCCCAAGTTGATTCCATACTAGAAATATTTGATGCAGTTGATCGAGAAGTTTGAATGGATCACCTTTTTGCACTTGACTCGGGATAAGAACTAGTTCGCAGATGCTCTGGCAACTTTGGCTGTAATGACCAATCTGAGTATTCATGCTAATGTGCAACCCATCCGAATGAGGGCAGAAAGCGAACCAGTTTATTGTTCTAATGTTGAGGAAGAAGAAGATGGTCAGCCCTGGTTCCATGACATCATACAGTACATCAAGTTCAGAGAATACCCATCAAGGGCAAATGAGACAGACAAAAAGGGCATCCGTTGGCTTTCCATGGCTTTCTTTTTGAACGGGGAAATACTGTACAAAAGAAACTATGATGGCACACTCCTCAGATGTATAGAAGCTAAGGAGGCTCTCACCATCTTAACAGAAGTTCATGAGGGAATATGCGGAACGTATGCCAATGGTATCATGATGGCTCGTCAGATCCTACGATGTGGTTATTACTGGTCCACTATGGAAGTTGATTACATAGAATATGTTCGAAAGTGTCATAAATGTCAAGCGTACGCTGATCGCATTAATGCACCACCCATTCCATTGCATAATATGGTGGCACGCTTGCCTTTTTCAATGTGGGGAATCAATGTTATTGGGCCAATAAACTCGAAAGCTTCCAATGGCCATAGGTTTATCCTGGTGGCAATTGATTATTTCACCAAATGGGTAGAGGCCGCTTCCTATGCCAAAGTCACTCAAAAAGTTATCCTTAAATTCTTAAGGGTAAACATCATTTGTCAGTATGGAATTCCAGAAAGGATTATCACAGATAATGCCCCTAACCTCAATAGTGCAGAAATCAAGAATCTATGCGAGAGGTTTAGGATCAAGCATCATAATTCTGCTCCTTACAGACCCCAGATGAATGGTGCAGTAAAAGCAGCAAATAAGAACATCAAGAAGATAGTAGCCAAAATGGTGGTCAACTACAGAGAAATGCTCCCCTATGCTCTCCACGCTTATCGCACTAATATCCGATCCAGCACTGGGGCAACACCATTCTCCTTGGTCTATGGTATGGAAGCAGTTTCCCCCTAGAGGTCGAAATCCCATCTTTAAGAGTGTTGATGGAAGCCGAGTTAGAAGAAGCTGAATGGATAAAGACTCGGTACGAGCAGTTAAACATGATTGAAGAAAAGCGATTAAAAGCTGCCTGTCATGGGCAACTATACTAAAGAAGAATGGCAAGAGCTTTCAACAAGAAAGTGCGCCCTAGGGAGTTCCAAGCAGGTGACCTGGTTTTAAAGAAAAAACTTCCAAACCAAGAGGACGCCCGAGGAAAATGGGCACCGAGTTATGAAGGGTCATATATCGTTAAGAAGGCATTCTCTGGAGAAGCCTTAGTTTTAACAGATATGGATGGAAATGAATTGCCAAGACCGACAAATGCTGATGCAGTCAAAAAGTTCTATGCCTAAAAAAAAAGAGAAAAAGAAAATAGCCCGTTAGGTTGAAAACCCGCAAGGGCGGCCTAAGCAAAAGTTAGGGCATCTAAATTAGGTAAAAAGTTTAAAGTCGGCAGAGGCTCTCCTAGGAGATGTCACCTGAAGGGCTCACCCAGACAGTATAAAAGGAGACAAAAAAAAATAGGGCATTTTTAAGTGGCAATGGAAGACAAAACTGGGGCAATTTTAAGCGGTGATTGATGGAAGAGAGCTCGTGTCACTGGTGGTTGTAATATCCATCTGAGAATTAGGACCTATCTAATGAGAAGAAAGGAATCCTAACTGGGGCAATTATCTGTCACCTTGCCTTTGTATCATCCTTTTGTACTATTTGCCTTTACATGCTTGTGAACACTCAAATCAATGAAAATACTTTCCTTTCTTCTCTTTTATTCTTCATCTTTCTTTGTCATGTTCCTTTCTTTTATATTTGTGAAGTCACACATGTTTATCACAAAATGCTTCGATAAGAGGGAATATAAATTTAGTATCATTGATTTAGCAATTTGATGGCAATCCTTTAACTAATGAGTTAGATCAAGAATGAATCAGAAGGTTCAAACAAGGCAAGAAAAGCTCCCAATGCGATTCGCAATGTTAAGAGGGAAACTATGTACCTGATGAGCAAACTCAGAAGTAAAGTAACTCTAGTGTCCGAGGATCCCAAGGAACTCGAAACAAGTTGATAAGCCCTGGTTTGCGAGAGCCTATGCCCAAGTTTGATAGATCAAAATTTTTCGAGGAAGCAATTAGAATCGGGTATGCAAGAGAAAAGTTTTGGCATAATGTTTTCAATCTTTTGATATAGTTTTTGAGTTGCAGGAATGTACGTTGCAACATCCTTCCATGAGCTGCAAATTTGTGAAAAGTGACGTCTTTGGCTTTTGCGCCAAGCTTCACTGTAAAAGAACAGCAAAACAAAAAAAAATCCTTTCGGGCCACGCCCACTATCCTTTTAAATTTCTGGATCAAGCCCATTGTCTTTTAAATTTCGGGCCAAGCCCGCTGTCTTTTTAAATTTTGGGCTAAACCCACTGTCTTTTAAATCCTGGGCCAAGCCCGCTGTCTTTTAAATTCTGGGCTAAGCCCACTGTCTTTTAAATTTCAGGCCAAGCCCATTGTCTTTTAAATTCTGGGCCAAGCCCGCTGTCTTTTAAATTTCGGGCCAAGCTCACTGTCTTTTAAATTTTGGATCAAGTCCACTGTCTTTTAAACTCCGGGCCAAGCCCACTGTCTTTTTAAATTATGGGCCAAGCCCACTGTCTCTTAAATTATGGCCAAGCCTATTATCTTTTAAAATTCTGGGCCAAACCCGTTGTCTTCTAAATTATGGGTCATGCCCACTGTCTTTTAAATTATGGGCCAAGCCCATTGTCTTTTAAAATTATGGGTCAAGCCCACTGTCTTTTAAATTATGGGCCAAGCCCACTGTCTTTTAAATTATGGGTCAAGCCCACTGTCTTTTAAATTATGGGCAAAGCCCACTGTCTTTTAAATTATGGGCCAAGCCCATTGTTTTTTAAATTATGGGCCAAGCCCACTGTCTTTTAAAATTATGGGTCAAGCCCACTATCTTTTAAATTATGGGCCAAGCCCACTGTCTTTTAAATTATGGGCTAAGCCCATTGTCTTTTAAAATTCTGGGTCAAGCCCACTGTCTTTTAAATTATGGGTCAAGCCCATTGTCTTTTAAATTATGGGCCAAGCCCATTGTCTTTTAAAATTCTGGGCCAAACCCACTGTCTTTTAAATTATGGGCCAAGCCTACTGTCTTTTAAATTATGAGCCAAGCCCTTTGTCTTTTAAAATTCGGGGCCAAGTCCACTGTCTTTTAAATTCTGGGCCAAGTCCACTATCTTTTAAATTCTGGATCAAGTCCGCTGTCTTTTAAATTTCGAGCCAAGTCACTGTCTTTTACCATTTTTAGTCATAAAGTCACCCAAGGTCTTTTAAAATTCAAAAAAAAAAAGAAAAAAAAACTCTTTTTAATCAATAGACGTCAACTGATCTGTGACAACTCATTGACAATGTAGTGACGTCTCTGGCTTTACGTTGAGTTTCACTTTAATAAGATTAATGATGTTACGACAACTCGTAAATCCACATTTTAGCTCGCTGGTTTCCAAGCGGCGTCTTTGCCTTGTCCATTCACCTCATCCCATACATTACCGGACAAAATTTAAGTTCACATTTTTACTCGTTTCTTACGACAATAACATGAAAACTACGGTTGTTCATAGTCCCTAGTAAGAAACAAGTAAAGAGGGCAAGCTAATGAACACCCAATTTTGACCGGACACAAAAAAATATATAAAAATAAAAAATAAAAAAAAAAAAAAATAAAAATACTAAAAAATGCAAAAACAAAAAAAAAAAATATTTGGTCTTTTTTTTTTTAATCTGTGACCAAATCAAACCCAATCCAATAAGAAAAAGGCTAAAGTTCATTAATCCACCTTGGCCCATTTTGTTTTAAGTCTCTAATATATTAAAAAAAAAAGGAGAGAAAAGCTAACATTGCAAATCAGCAGAGTCAAAGAGAAAGGGCCAATGATAAAAGACAAATGTATGCTTCTTTCGTTGATTGCAAAAGAAAAAGGAAAAGCGTCAGGTAGAGATTTTTCAAAAGTAGAGCATCAAAGAAGTAGCAGCCTTCTTCATATTGCAGCTCCTCTGCAACACTAACAGGCCAAGAACAAAAGGACAAAATAAGCTTTCTGGTGATGGTAGAAAAAAGGCAGAAGAGTGAGGCAAGAGATTTTCAAAAATGAAACATCAAATAGGGAAGGAGCTGCTTTGCCTCGATGCAGCCTCTTTCAACAATTGCCTGCCTCGATGCCTCTTGCATGTTGTTGCTCTCGATGTAGCTCTTGCAGCGTTGAACCACAGATACACAAATTGGGATAGGGGCAGGAAAAGAGAAAATAAAGGAAGCAAGTTTTAAAGCCAAAAAAAAGGAGCAGACAGTGATGGCACAATCTCGTGCTGCCCAAGCTAATATAGAGGGGGAGTTCAGCAATTTGAAGAGGGGACTATTGATATTAGAGAAGGAGATATTTTTTTACAGAGAAAGAGACTGCACAATCGACGCTCGGGCATGCCAAGCCAGAATCTCTTTATGCCTATATAAAGGGACGATGTAAAGAAAGGGGGTTCTTTTTTTTTTTGGGAGATTTCTTTAGTTTACAGTTTTCTCTTCCTAATCAAAAAGCTATTATTTGATACTATTGAGAAAAGAGGAGGGGGAGAGAAAGTGAGAAGTGAAATTGTAAAGAAAAGAATTGAATAGAAAGAAATTTTCCAAGTGTTTTCCCGAAGCACGGAGGTATTTTGTTTTGTCTTTTTCTCTTATGCATGGACTTCCACCATTACTGTTGCATCTAAGTTTCTGCATTCTGTCTTTCTCTATATTCATGTTCTGATTCTCTCCTATCAGCAACCACAATCTTCATCACACCCCCAAGCCAACCCTCTGCCACCATTCATCCAAACACTTACCTTCCAGAATCACCATCCTAACCAACTACTTCTAAGCCCCCACGTAAACTCATACCAACCTTCACCACTCTCCTAACAACTCATCCATCCCTCCATAGCAACCAAAAATGAACCCACTAAGGAAGCGGACCAACAACCAACGTTCGGCCTCCACTATCCTTCATCCTCACCTTCAAGCCTCCAAACCATGGCCACCATCATGGTTGCACTTCCATAGACCCACCCATCTTCAACTTCCGCAACCAACCCCACCACAACCCATTACCTTAGAACTGACCGTCGGACCGCAGAACCGACCGTCGAACCTCAGAAGCCCTCACCGACCGTCAAATCTCATGAAACCAAATCCCTCCTCGCACCGACCGTCGGATCTCAGAAACCAGATCCTTCCCCTCACCGACCGTCGGACCTCAGAAACCAGAATCCCACAAGCACCGACCATCGGATCTCACAAAACCAAAACCCCTATTACCGTCGGCCTCAACACCGACCTCACCAACCGTCGGACCTCAGACACCAGATCCTCCCCTCATCGACCGTCGAACCTCAAACCCAGATCCTTCCTCGCACCGACTGTCGGACCTCAGAAACCAGACCCTTCCCAACCAACTGTTGGACCTCAACACCAGATCTTCCAACCGACCGTTGGATCTCAACATCCCCAACACGATACCTCACGTTTTTGTTTTCCCCTTTCAGAGACTGAAAACCTCTTTTTTTTTTCTCCTTATCAGAGGCTACGAGCCTCTGTTTTCCGCTTTCTTTCTTTTTTTATTTTTTTAGTAGCATGTATGTTTTAAAAAAAAAATTTATAACAAAAAAGTATAATAAAAGAAAAGGGTTCTATGGGTTGGGCTCCATGGTTATTTTACTCTTTTTTGTGATCCAAGGTCTTCTTTTGAGTTTGGGGGTATAGATAAATAACAATAGTTATGTTTTGTCATGAGCTTATCTATAAATTTAATACATCTAAATAGTAATAATAGTGACAATAAAAAAAATATCTTAGGATTTATTTGGATTTCGTTTAACCTGTTACATGGTTTTTTTTTCTTTTTTTTCATTAGCTTTGTTTATCATATTTTTTTTTTCTCTTTAGCTGTGGGTTTTTTTAGGGAAAATAAAATAATTAAACGTTGTTGAGAAATTATAAAATCGGATTAGCTGAGCTGTGACAGTTTGTTAATCTCTTTTTTTGGAATCATTTAAGTTGTGACAACTCGATGATTCATAAAATCTTTTTTCCTTCTTTTAAATTTTTTATTTATCTGTTCTTTTTTAAAATGATAAAACAAATATTTTCAAATGTTATAAAATTCTGCACAATCAATTTAAGGTACCGTTTTAGAACGGATGTGTTAGGAGTGCTGTGGGAATAAATTTTTGCCCTTCCCTATCCATAACTGACTCCCGAATCCAATCTGGTTCCAAAGACCATTTTCAAAGAAAGGTTTTCTAATTTTTTCTAATTTAAATAAAAAATGTGGCGACTCTATTTCTTTTTTCTAAAATCACATGAGTTGCTATTTTTCACCGCGATCCCGGTCGCGACAGTTACTACTTGTTATTTTAACTTTTTGTAATACTTTTTTAGTTCTCAACCCCTAAAACATCGTCTTCGTCCAATGCAGAAGGCCAGAAAAATCTTCTGTCAAAATGTTTAGTTCTACTCACCGGCACCGCATCTCACCATAGGTTCTGCTCCACCACAGTTCAGGCCAAATCTGCTCCGCCACAGCTCGAGCCGCACCATTCATCCAACGCAGAAAGAAACACTCGTGTTATAACTCTATTAATAATAATTAGTAATGGTCTGCATAATTACTAATTTTCTAACTTATTTCATCATCAGTTTCTTAAATAAGTTAGTTGGATTACAAAATTAACTCTAGCCAATATTAGGTATAGTATATATTGAAAAATTAACAATTGTTTGGTGACATGTATGCCTCATGGCCATGGAAGAAGGCATGTTAGACATTACATCATCATAGCCACAGTGGTAACACTGATACTATGCCTGACAATTTGCTTACTACTATACATAAAGAACAGAAAAGTGAAGGTAACAGCAACATCATCTGACCTTAGAAGCTTGGAAATGATAAATTGACTTTAAATGCTCTAGTATTGACTTTAAAAATAATGAATTTTTGGCTCTGGTTTATGAGTACTTAAGTAATGGGAGCTTGGAAGATTAGATTAAGGGGAAGAAAAAGCATGCAAACGAAAATGGGTTGAACCTTATAGAGAGACTGAATATAGATATTAATGCTACTTGTGCATTGGATTACTTGCACAATGATAGTGAAGTTCCTATTGTGCATTGTGATTTGAAGCTCAACAACATTCTCTTGGATGAAGATATAACTGCAAAGGTTGGAGACTTTGGATTCGCTAGGTTGCTGATTCAAAGTTCAACTAATCAAGTCTCCATTAGCTCCACTCATGTCCTTAGGGGTTCAATTGGTTACATATATACCTTCAAGTTAGTAGTCTCACAACTTCCTCTTTAATTGAATAGTAGTAATATACAACTTGTCAAGTTAAATCTCTCTTGGAGAATTTTTTAACTTATTCGAATATAATTTCTTAATACAAATATCAATATATTTATTTATTCCCTCTTTATGAATCTTTTAATACACATTCTGAAACATAAAATAATTATTAGTGTTCAAATTAATAAGTTGGATTTTATTTTTAGAAATTTTTCATAAGTTTATTATGTATTTTTTTTGCTATGGAAAACAAATTATTTAGCTAATTTTTGTGTTAAAAAAATGGCCAACCCGATCACCTGAACTAAATCAATCCGTAAATGTTCGGTTCGGTTTGGTTTGGATGTGAATATCAAAAAATATAAAAACTGAACCAAACCAAACCAATCGATTTTGATTAGTTCAAATTTATTTTTTCTCAAAAATCGAACCAAATCACCCACTTACACCCCTACAGCTGGCAGACTATCATATAATAAGTGCATTAAAATACTCAATAGCTCAACATTTAAAGAATGTATTGGAATAAAATAATAAGAAATTGATTAATTAAATTAAATTAAATTAATTCTTTTTTTAAATTAACGTGGCAACCACATAACCCAAAAAATTGACACACATTTTCATTGCATGTAATTTATTTAGTTGAATTATGGCAAACAGAAAACGTCAAGTGTCATGGCGATATTACATAGAAAATGCCAAGCGTGATGGCACTACTACATAAAAAATGTCATCTACAATAGCGCTTCCACGTCAATAACATCATTTATGTTGGCGCTTTCATGTGGATAACGTCAAACGTTTGGCGTTATCTATGTAGAAGTGCCAACATAGATGATGTTATTTACGTGGACAGAAGAAAAAATGTTATGCTGGACAAAAGGATAGAATTTTGGTATATAATTTTAAAAGAGTAGTATTTTGATAAATAATTTTACCATCAATGACAGTTTGGTAAAAAAGTCACACATGAGCATAACATCCGTAACTTGAAATTGGGTTAATTGAATTGTTTTATCCCATTCAATTCAATCATTAAATAAATTTAAGGAGTAGGCTTCATTTATTTGCCCAAAATGCATGTTTCCTATAAATTTTTAAAGGAATTGATTATTAATATTAGTTGATGAATTTATTTTTAATATTTAAAAAAATATTTGAAAAAAGCTAAAAAGGCAAAGTTGCAAAATTTTTTATATGTCCATCTTTATATGTGTTTTTCTTACCTTTTATCTACTTTATTAGGCTTTATATTGGTTGAGAATAACAAAACCTTTGAGATTTATTATATTTATGAGAAAATAGTTATTAAAATCAGTGTGTGAATCTAGTAAAATATTCAAGCGTATTACAACTCCAAATAAAGTGTATCACGACTCCAAACACCATATCGACTAAATCTACCCCTAACGTATCCCATATTTAGAAAAGTGATGCACTACATCCTCCTATTTGTACCCCGTTTCTCCACACGTATCGCGTTTCTGGTAACTATGAGCAGTACCATAGAAGCCGCCTAGAAAACATTGCTATTTAATGGGCTTTATGTGAAAACTTGGACAACATCTTCAATATTATGCCCACACTCAAGTAAATGTAATTGGCTATTAGTCATTGAAGATTATTTTGATGATAGCAAATATGAAGATGATGGCAAGATCAAGTCCAAGACATTTCAAGAATAACTTTAGGACTTAAATCTTTTTGTAAAGGTAAAAAGGTTCACACTTAAGATCTAAACTTGTTTTTCAAGAACCAAATTAGCACACATGGTTTCAAGGTTTTAAAATGGTTTTTGGTTTCTCAAGAAATAGCTTTTAAGTGTGTAAAAGCTTGTTGGATCTTTTGGAAACATTTGACAAGGTTTAAAAACTGTTTAAAATGGTTTTCAAATAGGTCTATTTGAATAGAGGGTTTCCCTATTCGAATAGTAAAAGTCAGAATGTCAAGATTTCTATTCCAACAAGCTCTATTCTGTTACCAAGTGGCTTCCAGTACTCAAGAGGGGGGTGAATTGAGTATAAAACTTTTTCTCAAAACCTCTTTTTAACATAAACAAATATTAAAAACTTAATAAATAAATGCACAGAAGGAATGAGAAAAAGAAAAGAAATAATAAAAATAGTGAAAATAAATATGCAGTAAATTAAAATTACATAAAATAAAGAGATTAAGAAGAGAGAAGCAGGCATAATATTTATCCTGGTTCGACCACTAACCCACTTGTGGTCTACGTTCAGTGCTAGAAAGCCGAGATTTTTCACTAAGTATACAAGCTTTAATAGGTGCTTGCTACCGTTACACAAAAGAGCATTTTTCACACACAGGGAAACTCTACCCTTGTGCTAAAGTCTCAGCCTACAGGGATACCCCACCCTTATACAAACCTTGAAGGATACCTCACCCTCGAAGTAGAATAAAAGAAAGTAAATGAAAAGAAACTCTCACTCAAAGTAAATTATACAAATTGAAGCATTATAGAGCTCTCTAAGAATATCTCAGAATTTTACCAAAAGAGCACAGAGAGAAAGAGATAATTATGTAAACAGTATTTTTGCACAACCAAAAATAATTTCAAGGATTCGTGTGTTTCAGACGTGAGGCAAGGTCTCTATTTATAGAACCTTTGATCAGAAAATATCATTGAGGGAATTAATAGCATAATAAATGCAAATCCGTTTACGTACCAAATTCAAAAACCAGAAGCAGAAACTCGTGGGTTATTTGAATACCTTATTGAAGTATTCGAATACCACTGATATCAATATATAAAAAATAGTTCAGACTTAGGTTATTCGAATACCATTATGAGGTATTCGAATACCACTGATATCAGTCTATAAAAAAAATAGTTCAGACCCACAGTATTCGAATAGCACACTAAGGTATTCGAATGCCACTATTTGAAACACGTTTGTAAAAGCATTTTTAGAAGGGTTGTATTCGAATGCCTTTAATGGTATTCGAATACCTATGTTCAAATTATGAAAAACACTTTTAAGAACCAGATTATGTAAGTTTAGAAAATCCACAAACTCTTTGATTATCAAAGCCACATTAAAACTTTAATTTAGTTTGTAGAAAAACATGTTCTTAGATCTTTCGAGTTAAACACTGAGATATCCTATGAGAGCTCTGTACAAGAGAGATCCTAAGTCCTAAAGCTAAACTTGAAGAACTTGGACTTGATCTTCTCATCATCTCCATATTTGTTATCATCAAAACTCATCATCAATGTTGCATGGTAATCGCATTCTCCCCCTTTTTGATGATGACCAACTATCATTGAGAAAAGCATTAGTTCATATAAATTAGAATTTCAAAAAGATAGGAGACTTACTCTCAGAGGTAATTTAATAACAAAACAAGCATATTCTCCCCCTTTCTTTTGGAATCCAAGAGCCAGTATTAGTTCAATTTTAACCTGTCTTTTCTCAAATAAGATTGATTATTTTTCTCCCCCTTTTGACATGATCAAAAAGGATGCATTCAATCAATAAAGCACATTGATATGTATGAGATAAACAATAAACGATTGTAATTGACAACAGATTAAAATACTCATTGCATTAAATGAAAGTGGCCAAGTGCATATACAATTGTAATTAAAAGACAGTCAATACAATAAACAGCCAAAAAACATAACATAAGCAACAGATCCTAAGACTAAGCAAGCCCTAGAAATAGGCATCAGGTGGTGGAGGAGGAGAGGCAGGGTCGTTGCCAGACAACAGAGCTCGAAGGGCAGCCTGTTCACGCTCAACACCAGCTATTCTGTCAAACAGAATAGTGAAGGTGTTCTCCATGTAGGTTCTATTATCCAACAGAGAAGCCAGGATTTGCTCATTCGTGACGGGAGCAGGAGCAGGGATATCAACAGCAGCAGCAGGAGGAGCAGCAGGGGCAGCAGGATTGCCTTGAGGGTCATCCTCATCATCATCAACTTCCACTAGGAACACCCAGCCTTCATCGGTCCTGATCATCTTTATTTTGTTAAGGGTAAAGGACCTAAAAACGTGATGATGGGTTAGCGGGGTCGCACGCTCGATTTCCAGAATATGTGGATACTTGCCTAAAAAGGCAGTAATGATCATGTCGTAGGGAAGTTCACACCGCTCTTCACCTTTTGCCCTCATCATGTGCTTCATAATGAAGATGGGCCAGTTAATCTGATGGCCTTGCTTTAGAATCCACAGCATGAACACATCATCTTCACTCATGTAGGCATAGTTCCCACCTCTAGGAGCGAGGTGGCTCTTCATCATGCCCCCTTTGACTCCCTTTTGAGTCGAAGGTAAAGCCAACCCAGGTCGGAGAGCATCTTCAATTGCTCTATTCTTGTCGAAGAGCTGGAGGAGTGAATCTTCTTCAGCAAAGCGGCCAATTGACTACAAGCCAAACATCTGAACCCAATCGCTTGGTGTGATCACAATGTTTTGATCACAGACACTGGAGTGTAGCTCTTGACCTTTAACCTTCAGGTTACAATAGAATATCTTGACCAGATTGGGATACAAAGCAGTAGAGAAAGAGAGAAGCGAAGTACGCCTTAGTTTTTAGGCGGTTCAGAAAGTCAAAACCATCTTCTCTTTTGAAGAACCCCAAGTCGAGGTACTTCGGTTGCACCAAGTTACGCTCTCGAAAGTGTGTGACGAAGCGCCCAAGCTGCTGCTCGTTGGAGGAAAGCCCGCGAAGGTCCAGCGGGTTGTTGCATGAAGCGTCTTTGTACGAGGACGCTTAGAGCGAGAGGAGGATGAGGCCATGGAAGGGAAATAATGGAGGAGAAGGAGAGAGGAGGGGTGGAGACGGTGAGAAAGGGAGGTTTTAGGAGGAGAGAAAGCAAAGAGTTTTTTTGAAAGTGGAGAGAGAAGAGAAAGGTGTATTCGGATACACAGGGGGAGGGGTATTCAAAGAATGCCCAGATTTATTCAAATACCATGAGTAGGTATTTGAATACAGCGTTTGGGAAAGCTCAAAGGATGCAGCCTTCAGACAAAGGGTATTCGAATACCACACCAGGTATTCGAATAGATTGCCAAATTAGGCTTGGCTGCCAAACGATGGTATTCGAATGCTTTTTATAGTATTCGAATACTTCACAAAGTATTCGAATGCTCCAGAGTCCTATGAGAGAAACTGAAACAGAAAGCCTCAGGGTATTCGAATGACCCTGATGGTATTTGAATACTCCAGAGCCCTGTGAGAGAAACTGAAATAGAAAGCCTCAAGGTATTCGAATGACCCTGATGGTATTCGAATACTCCAGAGCCCTGTGAGAGAAACTGAAACAGAAAGCCTCAGGGTATTCGAATGACCCTGATGGTATTCAAATGCCTTATCAGAAAAACACAAGTTTTCGCGTATAGCAGCAAAGGTATTCGAATACCATATAGAGGTACTCGAATAACTAAACAAGAAAAACATATATATGTCCAGAAAATGCATTTTTGAGAGACAAAAGCATACCTGTTGATGGAGTACCTACAAAAAAGATTTCGGGATAACTCCGACACTCAAGTCAGTAATAATTCAAGAAGGATTAAAAACAAATTTATGCAAAAATCAAGCATTTATATGTTGGATTGATCAATTATGCCCAATTCTCCTCTTATATAAAAGAATGCTTCTTTTGCTAGGGGTTTAATGAAGATATTTGCAAGTTATTTAGATGTTTCAACAAATTCAAGAATGTAATCCCTTTTTTGTATGTGATCTTTAATAAAGTGATGTCTTATCTCTATATGCTTTGTTCTAGAATGCAGAATGGGATTCTTAGAGATATTTATTGCACTAGTGTTATCACATATTATCAGAATGTGATCA
Source organism: Ormosia semicastrata (assembly GCA_029884595.1). Lineage (NCBI taxonomy): Eukaryota > Viridiplantae > Streptophyta > Magnoliopsida > Fabales > Fabaceae > Ormosia > Ormosia semicastrata. The sequence goes on from JAQQTO010000062.1 coordinate 69,951,170, forward strand.
AGCTGAAGACCGTAGTCTAAAAGTTATTACTTCATCCATAGGATTTGAGCACAACAACTACCGGCTGCAACATATTCAGCCTCAGCGGTGGACAGAGCCATACTATTTTATTTCTTGCTATGCCAAGAAACTAAAGAACTACCAAGCAAGTGGCATGTCCCACTAGTACTTTTTCTATCCAATTTGCACCCAGCAAAATCAGAGTCAGAATAGCCTATTAGGCTACATGAGGCACCCTTAGGGTACCACAAGCCCATTTGTGAAGTGCCTACTAGGTATTTCATTATTCGTTTAACAGCACTTAAATGAGATTCCTTAGGGTTTGCCTGATATCTAGCACACATGCATACACTAAACATAATATCTGGCCTACTAGCAGTAAGATAAAGAAGAGATTCAATCATACCTCTATAATTCGTTATTTCTACTATTTTACCTCCTTCATCTTTGTCCAAATAACAGGAAGTGCCCATCGGAGTGGCCATGTGTTTAGCGTTTTCCATTTCGAATCTCTTGAGCAATTCCTTGCAGTATTTGGTTTGACTTATGAATGTCCCTTCATTCGTTTGTTTAATTTGAAGTCCGAGAAAGAAATTTAACTCTCCCATCATTGACATTTCAAATTCGTTTTGCATTGTCTTAGCAAATTCTTTACAAAGGGATTCATTAGTAGCACCAAAAATAATATCATCCACATATACTTGTACAAGAAGAATGTCATGCTTTTCATTTTTAATGAAGAGGGTAGTATCGACTTTTCCTCTTGAAAAACCATTCTTTAAAAGGAACTTACTCAACTTTTCATACCAAGCTCTAGGAGCTTGCTTTAAACCGTATAAAGCCTTTTTAAGTTTAAAAACATGGTTGGGTAGTTCATGATTTTCAAAACCTGAAGGTTGTTCAACGTATACCTCCTCTTGAATAAAACCAGGAAAGCACTTTTGACATCCATTTGATATAATTTGAAATTCATGACGCAGGCATAAGCAAGTAACATTCTAATAGCTTCTAATCTAGCTACAGGTGCATAGGTTTCTTCATAATCTATTCCTTCTTCTTAATTATACCCTTTAGCAACCAATCTAGCTTTGTTTCTAATTATTAACTCATTTTCATCAAGTTTGTTTCTAAAAATTCATTTAGTTCCAATTATAGGGTGATTATTAGGTCTACAACTAATTCCCAAACTTAATTTCTTTCAAACTGATTTAATTCCTCATGCATAGCTAAGATCTAATGTTCATCATCAAAAACTTCAATTAAATCCTTAGGTTTAATTTGAGAAACAAACGCTAAGTGATTACAAGTATTTCTAAGAGAGTTACGAGTACTTACACCTTTAGATACATCACCGATAATTTGATCAAGGGAATGATATTTTGAAGTTCGCCATTCTTTGGGAAGTTCCAAAGCTTGCGAATCTTCTTGTCTTTGTTTATCCTCTTGCTCCTTGATTTCTTTTTCTTTACTATCCAAATGTGTTTCCGCCAAGACCTCTACAACATCATCAATAACAAAATCCTTTCTCGATCCATATGGGTCAGTTTCATCAAATGTAACATGTATAGATTCTTCAATAGTCATAGTTCTTTTATTATATATACGAAAATCTTTACTATGATTTGAATAACTAAGAAATATACCTTCATCAGACTTGCATCAAACTTGCCTAAGTTATCTTTTCCATTATTTAAAACAAAACATTTGCATCCAAAAACATAAAAGTGTGAGACATTTGGCTTTCTTCCCTTATACAACTCATATGGGATTTTCTTTAAAATAGGCCTTATAAGGGCCCTGTTCATTACATAACAAGTTGTACTTATAGCATCCGCCCAAAAGTATTTGGGAAGAGCAGCCTCATTAAGCATAGTTCTCGCCATTTCTTCTAAAGAATGATTTTTCCTTTCTACAACTCCATTTTGTTGTGGAGTTCTAGGGGCAGAGAAATTATGATTAATGCCATATTCATCACAGTAATTTTCAAAAATATTGTTTTCAAATTCACCATCATGATCACTTCTTATAGAAGAGATTTGAAAACTTTTTTCATTTTGAATAACTTTGGTAAGTCTTTTAAAAGTGAGAAATGCACCATTTTTATTTGTAAGAAATAAAGTCCATGTAAACCTATAAAAATCATCCACAATCACTAAAGCATAGTAATTCTCACCAAAGCTCATAGTTCTAGAAGGTCCAAACAGATCCATGTGCAAAAGTTGTAAAGGTCTAGTGGTTGAAACTATATTTTTTGCTTTAAAAGAGACCTTTATTTGTTTACCCTTTTGACATGCATCACATAATTTATCTTTTACAAAACTAAGCTTGGGTGGACCAATTACTAACTCTTTAGAGACCAACTTCTTTAAGTGATTCATGTGAATGTGTGCATTTCTCCTATGCCATAACTATGAATCATCATTCTTACTTAAAAGGCATTTCGCATCATTTGAAGATATATCATCAAGACTAATCATATAGATGTTGTTTACTCTATGACCAATGAATTTAATATGTTTATCATTTTTATCTTCAATTATGCAACAGTTTGAATCAAATATAACCTTATTTCCTTTATCACATAATTGGCTAATACTAAGCAAGTTATGTTTCAAACCTTCAACAAGCAACACATTTTCAATAGAGGAGTTAGGGTTCTTACCGACTTTGCCGATACCAAGAATTTGTCCTTTGTTGTTATCACCATAGGTAACGTGTCCATGATTCTTGGGAATAAGCATGGTGAATTTTGAGTCGTCCCCGGTCATGTGCTTGGAGCAGCTGCTATCAAGATACCAATTTGAACTCCTGGCTTTCAAGCACACCTACAACACATGTTTAGTTTTTAACTTTTGGTACCCAAACTTTCTTAGATCATTGTGTGTCAGTTTTGGGTATAGTACCCTTAGGAACCAAAACCATTTTTGTTCCAATTTTTGTATTTATGTTTTTCCTTGCATTGCATGTTGATGCACTATGTCCTTTCCTTCCACAGTAAAAACATTTAATAAAAGGACTACTTGAAACACTAGAATGCACAAAGAAATTTTTATAGAGTTTTTGTTGATTTTTCGAGTTATAACCTATCCCGGCCTTTTGAAAAATCACTCTTTGTATTCCTAATAAAATATTTAAGTTATCCCTTCCAAAGGTGAATTTAGAAAGAGTGTTCTTTAAGTCTTCGACTTCTTTTTCAAGCATATGACATGAAGAACAAGATGAAGAAGTAGAAGCATATGAAGAATGATTTGTGTATGCATCAATGATTCCCAAAGTTTTATTTTCAATTTTCAATTTTCAATTCTTCTATTTCTTTATTTAAGACAATAATTTGATTTTCTAAAGAAAAAATTGTTTTCTTAGAAGAAGAAATAATTTTTGTGAATTTTAAAGATTCTTCATGTAATTCTTCAAAAGCATCTTGTAGTTCATCGTAAGAAGGTAATAGAGTAGTATTAAAACTTACCTCATTTTTGCTTTTTTCTTCTTCTCCTTTGGCCATGAGACATAGTTGAACTTCCTTGCTATCTGAGCTGTCAGTTGAATCCATGTCATTTTCATCCCATGCTATATAGGCTTTTCTTCCTTTTCTTTCCTTGAAGGGCTTTGATAACACTGTATTTTATATATTTTATAATCCTCTTACTAGGCTTTTTAAGGTTCAATTAGGCTTAATTAAATTGGTTTTGACACATTTTATGATTTTGAGCCAAATTGGACAATTAAATAAATTATTGCATAAATTAACTGTAATTATCTCTTTGACAATGTTTAGTAAACTGGCTATAACTTGAGTTACAAATATCTGATTGATTTGATTTTGATCTTGTAGGAAAGCTAAAACAATTTCCTACAACTTTCATGTTGAACACTTTTCCAGAATCAGACTCCTTGGAGGTGATATTGAGCTTTGAAGTCAGAATAGAGGAGCTGAAACCGGGCCTAAAATATTGTGCAGTAATTGGATCATATCTTGAGTTCTAGGCATGATTATGGACTGAAACCAAAGCCACTTTAAAGCAAATATTCAGGCCTACAACTTTCATGAAGACCACTTCTCTCAAAAATGTAAAAATGACTGGACACACGGCTGTGTATTTACTCAATTATTATATTAAAAAAAAGAAAAAAAAAGAAAATGTAAATGGAGAAGAACGTCACGGATGACGTTTTGTTTAAATAATTCTGGTTACTGTGCATTGCACAGTAACCACGTAATTGCCTATAAAAGGCACATTGCACATTTCAGAACATGACAATTTGGAATTGGAGAAACAGAATTCTGCATTCAGAATTCGGACAGAGACGAGCGCTTGGGGGAGGGGAAATTCTGAAGAATTTCCTCCTCCCTCCAATTTCTTTTCTCTCTCTTTTTCTCTTTTTCTCTTTTCTAGTTTATGTGTAAATAAGTTTCATTCTACTTGGGTCAAAGTGTGAAACTCTTGGTAATAAAATAAGGTTAGATTTATTCTTCTCTTGTGCTTTAATGATTTATTTTTCTAGTATTCTTTATACGTATTATATTTTGATTCTGATAATTTAAAATCCCGGGTGACAGACGGGAATACTCCATCCTTGTAAAGAGGAGTTCTTGATTTATTGTAGACAAAATATTAGCACAGTGAATGCTTTAACCCATTTACAAGTGGTAGTGGTTGTGTTAGTAAATGATTAAATGAATCATAATATAATTACGTATATCATTTTAATGGACTTTTAATGTTTTATTTTTCGATTGGAACCTCTATGATGCGAGGATTCTAATTGAGTTATAAAATGAATTAATCTTGCTTTTACTTTATTTACCAAGAGTGGATCATTTTATCTAAGTAAATAATTTTTACTATAGTAATCAAATATTTACCTCACCTTAAATAATCTTCATCAATTCCCTGTAGATCGATCTCGGACTCACCGAAAAATTTATTACTTGAGACAACCTGCACTTGGGTTTGTAAATGCAACAACTAAAAAGTGTGCATCAACCCTAAACCCTAAAACGAAAAACAAAAAAAAAAAAGTGGTAACACCTGACAAAAAAAAAATAAAAATAATAATAATAAAATAAAAAAAAAAGTTAAGCATTTTATTTTTTTTTTTTTCTTGTACATATTAATAGTGGGGTTAATTCTCCTTTTTATTTTTATTTTTTTATTTTTATACAGATGGGGGTAATTCTCCTTTTAATTTTTGTAAATATTAACAAAGTGGGGATTCTCTCCCTTTTATTTTTATTTATTTATTTTTTGTCCTTACTAATTAGTGGGGAAACTCTCCTTTTATTTTTTGTATATACTAACTTCGGTGGGGAACCTCTCCCTTTTAATTTTTGTACATACTAACATACTAAGCGTAGGGGTATCTCTCCTTTTATTTTCTTTTTGTACATACTAACTTTGTGGAGAAACTCTCCTTTTTATTTATTTGTTTATTTATTTATTTATTTATTTGCACTTTATTTTCTTTATTTTATTTTTTACACTTTATTTTTTTTTTTTTTATATTTATTTTTGTCATTTATTTTCTATCATTTTTTTGTTATTTATTTTCTATCATTTTTTTGTTATTTTTTTTTTTATTTATTTATTTTTTGTCATTTATTTTTTGTTATTTATTTATTTTTATTTTTTATCATTTATTTATTTTTTGTCATTTATTTTTGTTATTTATTTATTTATTTTTGTTTTTTTATCATTTTTTTGTCATTTTTTTATTTATTTATTTTTGTCATTTTCCTGTCATTTATTTTGTCATTTATTTTTGTTATTTATTTATTTATTTTTGCTTATTAATTTATTTGGTGGTTGGTTTCTACCACACCATTTTTAATTTTTTTATTTGGTGGTTGGTTTATTACCCCACCTTTATTTTATTTTTTTATTTTATTTATTTGGTGGTTGGTTTATTACCCCACATTTGCTTATTAATTTATTTGGTGGTTGGTTTTTACCACACTATTTTTAATTTTTTTTATTTGGTGGTTGGTTTATTACCCCACCTTTGTTATTTTTATTATTATTATTTTATTTGGTGGTTGATTTATTCCACGCCTTTGTAAATATTTATTTGGTGGTTGGATTTATACCACACCTTTGTATATATTTTTTATTTTTATTTTTTATTTTTTCTTCTATTTTGTCACGTGCAATTAATTTGTGTGTTTTTAGGGTGAAGCGTAACTTGATTCAATTGACATGTATTAAGATTGAAATTCTAATTAACTCTTTTCTATTCAATTTGAGTACTTATTATGGTTCATAATACTTTTATGAATTGGCCACTCATAAATTAATTTAGTGGGTATATGTGTAATCCGAAATGTTTGCATATGGTCTAGACCATAAATAATAAAGTGCCATAATTTATAATCATTTAGGAATGGAGGTTATAGGTTATGTGGGAGAATTGTGGTATTTTTTCATGAGAATCCATAGAGTAAAAGTCATGCCTTTAAATGTTTTTAAATTACTGATTCTCCCCATCAATTGAATGATTAGAAATTGATTAAAAGGAAGGTCCCAAAGCTACTCTATTGTCTATGATAGATTATTGAATCAAGTGAAGTCTGATCCCTAGTTTTCTAATTTCATGTGTTTTCATTTAAAAACAAAAAAAAACCAAAAACAAAAAACAAAAAAAAACTTTATTTTTTTTTCTTCTTAATTTCGTGTGTCTTAGTGTTTGTTTTTATTTTCTTAGTCAAACTTCATTTTGACCTTTTGGTCATTTGTCAATTTTCTCAACAAGTTGTTGTAAATCTAGGTTGATACGATGGGTTTTGTTACTTCAAGAATTCAAAATGAGCCAAAAATGTTTTGTCCATACTTACAATAGGCTCACCTTTTGAAATCACACCTATCAATGATCATTTTTCTTAATGAATTTTTAATTTTCAATTTTATGGTTTGATTTGCCAAAATTGTCAATTTTTCTTGTAACAAGCGAAGTTGTTCTTTGTGGATGGTTTCCGCAAATAAAAAATATATTTTTCATTAAAGAATGGCTGAGTAAGGAGACATTAGGTGAAATCTTTTTGACTCTTGAGACGCATTCTTGTGAATTTGTGCAGTGTGAATTTATTAATTTGTGGAATCTCTTCAAAGGCAAGTAAGCGCGTTACAATCTTGGGAATCTGACTCAAAAAGATCCTGTTTGCCAATTTATAAGAAAATTAGATGGGAAGCCTATCCTCGACTCATAGAAGGCGTTGAAGCCGTTACTGGACGTAAAACCAGAGGAAGATGTGAGCCACAATCACAACTACATGTATATATTTTCTTGTATATCTTCTTTTTATGACAGCCTTGATCCAGTAGCAGCTAAGCTGGAAGTGGTCCGAAAGAAATGTTGTGTGAAGCAGTAAGAAAAGGAAGCCAGTCAAGACACTCCATCTGTATAAATAATTTCAATCTTTGGTCATACTTTGTTTCTGTTTATATTTGTGTGAGGTTTCTCTTTTCAGTAATTGCAGTAATAGGTACTATCTTCTATCTTTTTCCTTTCTATTTTTTAACATTGAGGACAATGTTGTGATCTAGTTGGGGGGAAGGATAGTTGTGTAAAAAATATAGTAATTGTGTTTATGTTTGTCGTGTGTAGAGTTGTGTAAAAAAAAACTCAAAAAAAAAAATTTTTTTTAGGAAGTATGTGATTAATATGTTTGTTGTGTTTATATGTTTGTCAGTAAACCAGTTAAGGATGGCAGAGTAAGGAGTAAATTTTACTTTTGAGACGCATGTTAGTTGGGGTAGTAACTAGTTTGTGTGGAAGTAGCAATTCAAATTCAGGAAAATTTGCATGATTGAGTTAATTGTCTTCTTTCTTAAACATCACATGCTTGGTTATGGATGTTGAAATTTTTGTGGACTGAGAATGATAGATATATGCCTTGTGAGATTTTGAGCCTATTAATGAATGGATTGAACATCTGTACCATTCTCTTCTTTCTTGTGTGATATTTTTTCACTCATGAAATTGTTACTCTAGAACTTGCTTTGATTCTTTTTGAGGCTACATTTTCACATGTATACATAAACATGATTGAGGCAAATTTTCTTGAATTAACTACTTTGACCAAATAGCTAACTTTACATATTTTTCTTTACTTAACCCCTTTAAGCTTATTTGACCATTCTTTGTTTCTAACTCATTACGTGCCTTAAATGAAAAACCATGTTCTAACCCAACCTTAGGGAATAAGAGAGCATTGACTTTGTTATTTGATGAATTCTTGAACAAGTGTGAGGGTGCATGTGCAGATTGGTTATATAAAAAAAAAGAGAAAAAAATGTTTCTATATAAAAAAAGAGAGCTGATTATTGCTACAATCAAAAGAATGCACCATGTGATATATTCATACCTAGAATGAGGGTGGATGATTGGAAATAACAGGAATAGAAGGAGAATGTTCAAGCCTAACAATGAATTCAACCTACCAATTGATTTTCAACAAAACATTAGTCAGATATTGGTCATTGTCCTGTATGAGGAAGAACTAAGAAAATCTTGAGAAATTTAGACTGAATGTTCTCAAACATCTTCTCCACTCTATCTGTATCATAATGCTCTTCTATTCTCTTTGGTATTTAACTTGTCTTATCTATATTACTTCCACCTTTACCTTGGCCCCATTATAACCTTGAATAAAGTCCTCATGATTTGTGTATATATGTTATTTTTGAGTAGCAAAGAAGTAGAAGATAAGCAAGCTTATGGTAGTGCAATTATTCATGAGTTGAATAGAGTGAAATACCTACCTAACACTTGAGAGATTGAGAGTGAATTCTGTGAGGATCTATCATTCTTGATTCATTCTTTTCAATTGAAATTTTCTTGCTTGTTGGTTTGAGATGCCTAGACATGTTACCTCATGAATGTTTTGATCCTTGATTGTCTAGTTGCTCTTCTTGTGTCATTGAATCCTTTAGAGTTTTTGAGTCTGTGTCATTTTTCTTTGGTCTTTATCTTTTGTATTTTGCCCAGGAGTGCAAAAGTTAAGTGTGGGGGAATTTGATAACACTGTATTTTATACATTTTATAATCCTCTCACTAGGCTTTTTAAGGTTCAATTAGGCTTAATTAAGTTGGTTTTGACACATTTTATGATTTTGAGCCAAATTGGACAATTAAATAAATTATTGCATAAATTAACTGTAATTATCTCTTTGGCAATGTTTAGTAAACTGGCTATAACTTGAGTTACAAATATCTGATTGATTTGATTTTGATCTTGTAGGAAAGCTAAGACAATTTCCTACAACTTTCATGTTGAACACTTTTCCAGAATCGGACTCCTTGGAGGTGATATTAAGCTTTGAAGTCAGAATAGAGGAGCTAAAACCGGGCCTAAAATACTGTGCAGTAATTGGATCATATCTTGAGTTCTAGGCATGATTATGGACTAAAACCAAAGCCACTTTAAAGCAAATATTCAGGCCTACAACTTTCATGAAGACCACTTCTCTCAAAAATGTAAAAATGACTGGACACAATTGTGTATTTACTCAATTATTATATTAAAAAAAAGAAAAAAAAAGAAAATGTAAATGGAGAAGAACGTCACGGATGACGTTTTGTTTAAATAATTCTGGCCACGTAATTGCCTATAAAAGGCACATTGCACATTTCAGAACATGACAATTTGGAATTGGAGAAACAGAATTCTGCATTCAGAATTCGGACAGAGACGAGCGCTTGGGGGAAGGGAAATTCTAAAGAATTTCCTCCTCCCTCCAATTTCTTTTCTCTCTCTTTTTCTCTTTTTCTCTTTTCTAGTTTATGTGTAAATAAGTTTCAGTCTACTTGGGTCAAAGTGTGAAGCTCTTGGTAATAAAATAAGGTTAGATTTATTCTTCTCTTGTGCTTTAATGATTTATTTTTCTAGTATTTTATCGTATTATATTTTGATTCGATAATTTAAAATCTCGGGTGATTGACGGCAGAATACTCCATCCTTGTAAAGAGGAGTTCTTGATTTATTGTAGACAAAATATTGTACGCGATGAATGCTTTAACCATTTACAAGTGGTAGTGGTTGTGTTAGTAAATGATTAAATGAATCATAATATAATTACGTATATCATTTTAATGGACTTTTAATGTTTTATTTTCCGATTAGAACCTCTATGATGCGAGGATTCTAATTGAGTTATAAAAGGAATTAATCTTACTTTTACTTTATTTACCAAGAGTGGATCATTTTATCCAAGTAAATAATTTTTACTATAGTAACTAAATATTTACCTCACCTTAAATAATCTTCATCAATTCCCTATGGATCGACCTCGGACTCACCAAGAAATTTATTACTTGAGACAACCTGCACTTGGATTTGTAAATGCAACAACTAAAAAGTGTGCATCAAGTTTTTGGCGCCGTTACCGGGGACTTGTTTTGAGGAATAAATTTTTTGTGTAAATATTTTTGTATATAGTAAAAAGTAAATAGTATGTAAATAGTAGTGAATAGTGCATGAATAGTGTGTTAATAGTATATGAATAGTGTGTTAATAGTATATGAATAGTATGAATAGTAAAAATGAAAAAAAAAAAAAAAAAAAATATTTTTTTTTTTTTTTATTTTTTTTACTTTTTAATTTTTTTTACTTTTTTACTATTCACACTATTCACTCATTATTTACCATATTTATACTATTCACACTACTTACCCAAAAAAATATTTTTTATTTTTTTGTATTTTTACTATTCATACTATTCATGCTACTATTCACACACTATTCACATACTATTCACACACTATTCATATACTATTCACACACTATTTACATACTATTTACTTTTTACTATGTACAAAAATATTTACACTAAAAATTTATTCCTCGAAACAAGTCCCCGGCAACGGCGCCAAAAACTTGATGCACACTTTTTAGTTGTTGCATTTACAAACTCAAGTACAGGTTGTCTCAAGTAATAAATTTCTCGGTGAGTCCGAGGTCGATCCACAGGGAATTGATGAAGATTATTTAAGGTGAGGTAAATATTTAGTTCCTATAGTAAAAATTATTTACTTGGATAAAATGATCCACTCTTGGTAAATAAAGTAAAAGCAAGATTAATTCTTTTTATAACTCAATTAGAATCCTCGCATCATAGAGGTTCTAATCGGAAAATAAAACATTAAAAGTCCATTAAAATGATATACGTAATTATATTATGATTCATTTAATCATTTACTAACACAACTACTACCACTTGTAAATGGGTTAAAGCATTCACTGTGCCAATATTTTTGTCTACAATAAATCAAGAACTCCTCTTTACAAGGATGGAGTATTCCCGTCTGTCACCCGGGATTTTAAATTATCAGAATCAAAATATAATACGTATAAAGAATACTAGAAAAATAAATCATTAAAGCACAAGAGAGGAATAAATCTAACCTTATTTTATTACCAAGAGCTTCACACTTTGACCCAAGTAGTGGAACTTATTTACACATAAACTAGAAAAGAGAAAAGAGAAAAAAAGAGAGAAAAGAAATTGGAGGGAGGAGGAAATTCTTCAGAATTTCCCCTCCCCCAAGCGCTCGTCTCTGTCCGAATTCTAAATGCAGAATTCTGTTTCTCCAATTCCAAATTGTCATGTTCTGAAATGTGCAATGTGCCTTTTATAGGCAATTACGTGGTTACTATGCCAGAATTATTTAAACAAAACGTCATCCGTGACGTTCTTCTCCATTTACATTTTCTTTTTTTTTTTAAATATAATAATTGAGTAAATACACAGCCGTGTGTCCAGTCATTTTTATATTTTTGAGAGAAGTGATCTTCATGAAAGTTGTAGGCCTGAATATTTGCTTTAAAGTGGCTTTGGTTTTAGTCCATAATCATGCCTAGAACTCAAGATATGATCCAATTACTGCACAGTATTTTAGGCCCGGTTTTAGCTCCTCTATTCTGACTTCAAAGCTTAATATCACCTCCAAGGAGTCCGATTCTGGAAAAGTGTTCAACATGAAAGTTGTAGGAAATTGTCTTAGCTTTCCTACAAGATCAAAATCAAATCAATCAGATATTTGTAACTCAAGTTATAGCCAGTTTACTAAACATTGCCAAAGAGATAATTACAGTTAATTTATGCAATAATTTATTTAATTGTCCAATTTGGCTCAAAATCATAAAATGTGTCAAAACCAACTTAATTAAGCCTAATTGAACCTTAAAAAGCCTAGTGAGAGGATTATAAAATGTATAAAATACAGTGTTATCAGGCTTCTTTTCAAATTTCTCCTTCTTCTTTTGGTAAACTGGGCACTCCATTTTCATGTGACCAGGTTTGCCACATTCATAGCAAGTTGGAGTCGATGAAGCTCCTTCACCTTTGTAATGATTCTTCTTCGGAGGGAAGGGAGGTCTTCTTTGCGTTCCCTTTTTTCTGAGAAATTTATCAAACTTTTTAACTAACAAACTAAGATTTTCTTCGCTTACCTCGATGTTCTCTGAGCTTTCTTCATTTTCTTCATCATCATTGTCAAATGTTGAGGAAGTGGCTTTGAGCGCTATCCCCTTTTTTTCTTTTTATCGTTTTCTTCGCTTTGACTTAATCTGCTCAGTTCCAGTTCGTGCTCATGAAATTTTCCAAAGAAGGTAGCTAGAGTCATTGTGGACAAGTCCCTCGATTCTGAAATAGCTGTTACCTTAGGTTGCCAAATCCTGCTAAGACATCTCAAAACCTTGTTAATCAAATCTTCGTTAGAAAAACTTTTACCTAAAGATGCAAGATGATTAACTATGTGGGTGAACCTCTTTTGCATTTCCTGAATGCTTTCTCCTTGGTTCATTCTAAGTAATTCATATTCACGAGTTAGAGAATAAATTCTCGACCTCTTAACTTCACTAGTACCCTCATAGGTAACTTGCAAAGTGTCTCACATTTCTTTAGCAGTTTTGCAATTTGAAATTCTAAAAAACTCATCATATCCCAAAGTAGTAGTAATAATATTTTTGGCTTTTAAATTAAATTGAACTTTTCTTTTGTCTTCATCAAACCATTTATTTCGTGATGTTTCGGTCCTTACACCATCGACCTTATGTGTGGGTATAAAAGCGCCGTTTTCGACAGCATCCTATACATCTAGATCAATAGCTTCGATGAAGATTTTCATTCTTTCCTTCCAATATGCATAATCATCCCCATTGAAAAAGGGTGGTCGGTTTATGGAGGATCCTTCTGAAAAACCATTTGAAGAAGCCATATTCCCTTGAAGCTGCTAAGCTCTTTATACAAGAGTCTAACTCTGATACCACTTGTTAGGTCTATTTGAATAGAGGGTTTCCCTATTCGAATAGTAAAAGTCAGAATGTCAAGATTTCTATTCCAACAAGCTCTATTCTGTTACCAAGTGGCTTTCAATACTCAAGAGTGGGGTGAATTGAGTATAAAACTTTTTCTCAAAACCTCTTTTCAACAAAAACAAATATTAAAAACTTAATAAATAAATGCATAGAAGGAATGAGAAGAAGAAAAGAAACAATAAAAATAGCAAAAATAAATATGCAGTAAATTAAAATTATATAACATAAAGAGATTAAGAAGAGAGAAGCAGGCACAGTATTTATCCTGGTTCGACCACTAACCCACTTGTGGTCTACGTCCAGTCCTAGAAAGCCAAGATTTTTACTAAGTATACAAGCTTCAATAGGTGCTTGCTACCGTTACACAAAAGAGCAATTTTCACACACAGGAAAACTCTACCCTTGTGCTAAAGTCTCAGCCTGCAGGGATACCCCACCCTTATACAAACCTTGAGGAATACCTCACCCACAAAGCAGAATAAAAGAAAGTAGATGAAAAGAAACTCTCACTCAGAGTAAATTATACAAATTGAAGCACTATAGAGCTCTCTAAGAATATCTCAGAATTTTACCAAAAGAGCACAGAGAGAAAGAGAGAATTATGTAAACAACGTTTTTGCACAACCAAAAATAATTTCAAGGATTCGTGTGTTTCAGACGTGAGGCAAGGTCTCTATTTATAGAACCTTTGATCAGAAAATATCGTTGAGGGAATTAATAGCATAATAAATGCAAATCTGTTTACGTATCAAATTCAAAAACCAGAAGCAGAAACTCGTGGGTTATTCGAATACCTTATTGAAGTGTTTGAATACCACTGATATCAATATATAAAAAACAGTTCAGACTTAGGTTATTCGAATACCATTATGAGGTATTCGAATACCACTGATATCAGTCTATAAAAAAAATAGTTCAGACCCACAGTATTCGAATACCACACTAAGGTATTCGAATGCCATTGTTTGAAACACGTTTGTAAAAGCATTTTTAGAAGGGTTGTATTTGAATACCTTTAATGGTATTCGAATACCTCTGTTCAAATTATGAAAAACACTTTTAGGAACCAGATTATGTAAGTTTAGAAAATCCACAAACTCTTTGATTATCAAAGCCACATTAAAACTTTAATTTAGTTTGTAGAAAAACATATTCTTAGATCTTTTGAGTTAAACACTGAGATATCCTACGAGAGCTCTGTACAAGAGAGATCCTAAGTCCTAAAGCTAAACTTGAAGAACTTGGACTTGATCTTCTCATCATCTCCATATTTGTTATCATCAAAACTCATCATCAATGTTGCATGGTAATCACATATTCGAATAAAAGCTTAAAATGGCTACACGCCCTTGTGTTTTTAAAGGATTTATTCGAATAACCAAAGGTCCTATTCAAATAACGTGTTCCAGAAACCAATCCAAATTATGCTAAAAATGCATCTATTCGAATAGATAGGTTTACATAAACAAAAAATAATGGCTAGTTTGGTTGTAATTAATGCTCCAACCTCTCCCAACGGATCTTTAATGTATTGGGTTATAAATACATGTCTTTGGGCATTAAAGAAAAAGAGGAAATCATTCTGAAAAATCTTGTTGAGCATTAATACAAGTTTATTCAGCCTTAATCCTTCATTCTCTGTTTATAAGCTAAAAGTGTGAATATCTTTCTACGTATACCTATTGAGCTTTAACTTGTATAATCTACTCTTTTGAGAGTTTATCATTCTATCTTTCTTTGATTTCCTGTAAAGAGGGTGAGGTATCTCTTGATTGTAAAGAAAGTAAAGTATCCCTTAAAAGTTGTAAAGGGTGAGGTATCCCTATTTTGAGGTTGAAGTACAAAGGGTGAGGCATCCCAGAGGTGTATTGAGTGCTCTTAATTGTAAAAATTTTCCTAGCACCCGTGAAATCTAGGAGATAGTGAATAAAATCTCAAGTTAAGCTTGATGACAGGATATAGGCCACAAGTGGTTGATAGCTGAATCAGGATAAATTTTTGAGTTTGATTCTCTCTTCTCTATACTCTTTAATTTCAATATTTAGTACAATATATTTATTTATTACATATCTTGTCATCTTGATGTTTTGATTCTAAAAACTTGATTTCTAACTTATTTGCTTGATTTATCTTATAACCCAAGTTATATTTAAATAATTTATATTTGTTGTACATTTATTATGCATGTTTCGCTATATTTATTAATTGAATGCTTCAAAATACTTAATTTCTTAATATTATTATAAAAATTTATAATCACTCAATTCACTCCCTCTTAAGTGATAGTTAGCATGGCTAACACTAACGACCACCATTAGTTGCGACTCCCTTCGCCATAAGCTTGGTCCACGTTGGAAGATTATCACGAGCTTTCCTCCACAAGAAAATCCTACCGTTAGGTAGTAGTATATTTAATTTCCATAATAGTTTCCACCATGCCACGTTCCTTTTGAAAAATTTAAAGTCATAACCTGGGGTGTTGGCTTGAATTTTCTATTGTATACATGACGTCTAGAGTAACTTAAATGTGTTGCGCATTGAGAATTGTCCTCACCCATCAGGATGCTAGTATGAAGAGTCCACCTAGCCTGCCTAAGTTGGCGAGATACTAAGAAAAATATCAGCATCACGTTGATTGAACATCTCATATATAAGTCCTTCATTCCAACGTCTAGGAAAATCAAGCATAAGATGGGACACTAGTCGAATCGTAACATCAAGAACCCTGGGATTTTGAATTGTGTAATGTGGGAAATTAGGTAGCCAAGGATCATGCCATACATAAATTGAATGACCATCCCCTACTCTCCAAACCACTTCCATCGCCATTAGCTTTCTCTCATTAATCAAACTTCGCCAAGTATATGAGGGATTAGCCCTTGTGTGAGCATTCATAAAGCTCCTCGAAGGAAAATATCTCGCCCAAAAAATTCAAGCAATCAAAGAATCAGGATTTTGCATCAATCTCCACCCCTTCTTCTCTAGTATGGCCAAATTAAAGGTGTGCAAGTCATGGAAACCTAACCCCCACTAACCTCTAGTGGCCAATAGAGCTTTTTCCAATTAACCCAATGAATTTTCCTAACATCTGATTGATCTCCTTACTAAAATTTACACATCATATTACCAAGTTCCTGGCACAGGGACAATGGGATTTTGTCACACTTGTTTGAAACAGAGCCTCTTTAACTTCTAACGGAGTGAATGGAGAAATAATAAAATCAGTCATATCATCGGAAACCTTTCATTCCACGCCCACCAAAGCCTCATCTATCTGACTAGGCCCTGAAGTTGAAGATAAATTTATGAAATAATTTGAGATAACCTATTCAACTTGGACGGGCTTCGATTGCCAATCCACATAATCATCCTTTATTCTCTTGATTCTATTTTTCTTTTGTCTCGCTCAAGGTTTTAAATTGCGGTCGGCATCACCTGATACGGCCACAATATTGTCGTTACAACACATCAGGCCGCAATTACGTTGTGATCCAAAATCACGTGAATCAGCTGCAACGTAATGGTGTTGCAGCCGCAACGGCAATAGCCCTCCATTCTGTTTTTTCATTCAAAACAAAGATGTCAAAATGAAAAAAGAAGAAGAGGAAGAGGTCGGGAAGCAAAGAGGAAGAGGGGGTGGGGAGCGCGTGCAGAAGAGTGGATTACGATCGTGGGTGGAGGGGCGCACGCGAAAGAGTGGGTTGCAACCGTTGTGAGATGGAGATGGAGATGGAGATGGAGAAAGTAAGAAACAAAGAGATGGAGATGGGGAGTGGAGACAAAGAGACCGAGTTCGAGAGAGAAAGGAAGGAGGATTTGGGGAAAGGGGGAAAAAATTTGGAAATTTGGGACGCCATTTGGGTATACGAGATGGAAATTGGGCTTGGGTTTGAAAGGGATTTGGGGCGGATGGGACCATGGGGGAAATTGGGGAAAATTGGGAAAAAAATTTGAGGAAAAGAGTGGGAAAAATTAGGGAAGAGGGAAATTGAAAAAAAATTTGTGAGAAAATTGAAAACTTTGAGAATAGTGTGTGAAAATTAAGTTAAGAATAGTTATAATTAATTAGTAGACTATATTAAGGGTTAAAAATTAAAGTTAATTATTGATGGGGTATGAAAAATATGATATATTTTCGTAAAATTTATTCAAAACTTATTTAAGTTTATACATTATTTAGTTTCTTACTTTTTTATACTTATATATGCCTAAATAAAACTTTAAAAGACTTATTAATAATTATTATAACAATAATTATGTTATTTTGGTTATGAATTCAATTTAATTATTCTTTAAGAAATCTTATCAAATGAGTAAAAGCCTATAAAACATTATAAATAAGGATATATGGAAGAGTTGTAATAATTATAGAATTTTTTTTATACATTTTATGCAAGCTTAAAAAGATTCACGTCGCAACGACCGCAATCCGCATCTCAGTAGCCGCAATACCCGCAATCACAACGGCGACCGCAACTGTAATTTAAAACCATGGTCTCGCTAAATCTCAACCATGAAAAAAATTTGTATTGAGATCTCCTTTTTTTAACCATCAAACCCAGGATCATTGGCTCCACATAATCTCTTCCTTTTTCAACAGATCATTTTATTCTTTTTCTAAATATTTTGATTTTGTGATATTCTTCTCACTTGGAAAAGTAGTCGACACCTCTTCAATAGCCAACTAGACTTTTTGTAACTTTTTATTCACAATACCAAAGCAAAACTTGTTCCAAGAACGCAGATTTTGCCCAACACAATCAATCTTGGACACAACATCCCTAAGCTCACCAATACCGTTCCTACCTTGCCAATTATTACTAATAATTATCTTGCACTCTGGATGCTCCTTCCACATCTTTTCAAAACGTAAAGGCCTCTCTCGCCATTGAACATTCTCATGATATTGAACACCAAACATCTCTAGCACAATAGGTCTATATGATTCGAGTGGGATGAAACTAGGTGAAGCTCGTGGGTCTGTCGCCAAATATCTAACTAACCCACAATAGCAAGAAAATCATCTAAACCCACTTGAATATTTTGGTCATTGCTACTGTCGTTATTCCATGCAAAAGAGTAGCCCAAATAACCCAGATATTGCATCCCACATGCCTCCACTACTAAAAATTTCTTAAATAGCGATAGAAAAATTTCGTTGCTGATCCAGTAAATTTCGTCACTATAATGATTAGCGACGTAATCTATCACGAAAAATTTTTTGTCACATAATCCTTGGTGGCTAATTTCTTAGCGATGAAAATATAGTGTCATCGCTAAATAGCAACGAATTTTTTCGTCGCTAGTTAATAAAATTCCATCGATAATATTTGTAACCAAAGTTTCTTAATTATTAAAATATTATTATTTAGCAACTATTTTAGTGACAGAAATAAAAAATATTAAATTATCTTTTTAAAATTTTTAAACAGTCCAATTATACAATTTAAACATGTATGCAACACAATAATACAACAATCCAATCAAATATCCAACAACAAATTTCCAAAATTTAAAAATATCATTATCATGTCATACCACAAAGTATTTCAAAATGTTAAAGTAAAAATATTTCAAAAGATCAAGATAAATATAAATTAAGTTATACAGGTTGCTTATCAAAACAAACATGAAGACAATGTATCAAACATAAGGAAGAAAAAGATCATAGTCATCCTCCTCTGTGTCATCTTCATCCCTATCACCAACCTCATCACCAAGTATCTCATCCTCATGACCGCTGCCTATAGCTTGTGAGCCACTAGTAGATGCGTTCAAGCGTTATAGGATTATGTTGATTAAGTTTCCCTATTCCACCACCTGCGTACTGAGACTTGTAACCAAACTTCTCATCGCTTCCATCTCTGACTATGAACAACCTTCAGCAGATGTAGAGGAAGATGATGTATGAGAAGCAGCATCAGATCCTAAGCCAAAGATGTATTTCTTCCTACTAATGCCTCTAACAACATCCAAGTAGATGTTGTTGTCATAGTGGATGTTAATAGTCTCCTCCCTCAGTGGCCGTTATGAGTCCCTCTCATTGACACATTTCTGGTACTCATCCTGACAAATGCAATTGTTAATAAATATTCATGCTTGCAAATTGACTTAACTATATATTAAAATTTAATTGTAGCATTTATACAACATTTATACTTACAGCAATATTTTTTGCTTTTGTGGAGATCCCTTTCCCTTTGCATGTGTGTAGCCATGTGAATAGCTCCCAATGTCGTGGATATCCCTCTTCAATTGTTGTTTTTGGAAATATATAAGGAGAAATAATATTCTGTGAAGATAAACCTAATTAGCTTGAATCACAATTTTAATGGAAGTTACTCACCAACTTCTTCTTACACGCTATTGCAGGAATTCAACAAACTCAAAAACTTCCTCTATAAATTCATTTGTAATATGCTTATCAAGACCTATCCTTTTATCCATCCACTTGCGATGTTCAAGAATTTTCATTTTAGAAGTATTAAAAATTCTATCAAACAACATAAAGTAACCAAATTAGAAGTAAAAATGATGGAAGCACATATGTATAAATTCGAGTCTAGTGACTTGACTCTACATATGTATAAATTCAAGCACATATGTATAAGGCAAGTGGATCAACTTTATTACTATTGCTGATAAAGCATTATTGACTCTACACTATCCAAAAGGTAATATGCTAGTTCCAAGAACAAAACAGAGATAAAATTAATTCATGTTAAGATGAAAAGGATATGTGTTAGGCGCATATAATGTTTAACAAATGAAATAAAATAAAATGTTATAGATGAAGTGATCAAAAGGAAGCAAGAAAAAGAGGAGAAACTTTTAAAAAAAATCCACAACTAACATACCTCAAGGAGATTGTTCAAGATAAGACGACCATCTACAAGGTATATCTTCAGGTCGCAAAACCTTGTAAAACTCATTGCCTCCCACCGTCTCATTTACATGTAATATTTCTTTAGAATCTCCACCTAATACCCAAGGACGAGAATTATCTTGGGCAATGTTCCACATAAGCTCCCAAAAAAGGTGCCAATTTGATATCACGAATTCCCCATACATACCAATGAACCTCTACTCCCTATCCTCCAAAACATCTTTAGTTTTAGTGTCAATAAAGTGACCGTTATAAGATTGAACAACCAAGTCCACCTTTGTTCTCCACAAAAGTCCTAAACCACCTCTTCTATCCAAACAACTAACACCAAGACCATTCTGAAAGCCCACCTTCCACTTCAACTGATCAAATTCGACAACAATCAACTTTGCTTCCATAAGGAAAATAACATCAGGATTGTCCTGACTCAATAAGAGGTGTAAAGCTAGAATTGCCTATGGGTTCTCGATCCCACAACAATTCCAATCAAGGAGTTTCTTGGTTGATGGCGGGGCTGCTAGCTATGAGGTGACCTCTGCCAATGAAAAGCAATCAGGTGTCATATCCGCCTCCCTCTCCCTACACACCTTTTATGTGACACTTTCTTCCACCTCCATATCTTCTGCACTTTCAACTAGCCTGGACCTTTTTAATCCACTATTCTTCTCAGCACGACCTTCCTTAACTAGTAGAGGAACTTCGTGGGCTACTTTCTCTACCGCTTCCTTTTCACACTATCTTCTTGTTGCTTAAACTGCTCAACCTTCGTGCATGGCCCCTAACCATTCGAGCTCCCCAACACAGCCCTTCTGATGATACACCCAAGATCATTATTATATATCTTTTTGTAATATTATTTTCTTAATTTCATTAAAATATATTTTTTTCTTACTTAAGCATGAACCTGATGTTGACACGTGTTGCTTTTTTCATTCAGACAATCTTTCTTTTATATATACGAATAATAAATGAAAAAAAATAAAACAAATACTAATTGATTGAAAAATCAATCAAGAAAAGAAAATAATAATATAACATAATAATATAATAAATCAAGAAAAAATAAATATAAAAAATTTGCTAGGGCTTTAGCCCCTCTTTATACCCAAAAATAACACTGACAAGAAAAATATAATCTAAAAAAAATCAATTTTGGATATATTTTTGCTTTATTTTTCTAATTATACGAGATTTTGTTATAATGGTTTCTTAATTATGCGAGATATCGACCAAAATTTTAAATTTACCCTCAGTTAATCAAAAGTGAGCTTATCACCATCACGATATCTATTGAGAAAGCCGAAACAGGAGAATGAGATGAATGGAGTAGTAGTAATTGTAACATCTTTTTTTTAGTATGTTAGACTAGTTTATAGTTACAAAGGTAGCATAATACTTGTTTGACATGTTTGCTTAATTTTGTGATAAATTGAGTTAGTTTAGGCACTTTGTCATAGCATAGAAGGTGAAAAGTAGTTTAAAATGATTCAGATAGTAGCATAAATTACTAAGTTGAGGGAAATAAATCTAGAAAATTTGTTTCTGGGTCACAAATAGGTGGAAGATAATGTAGTTAAAATTTGATAATAATCAGAGTTAGTTTGGTATTTTTAGGCATATTAATTGTGTGTTTTAATGCCGGATTAGCTAGCAGCTGATATGGAAAAATAGGATAATGGTGAAACAATATTTTAGAAGAATTCTAAGATTTATTCTAAAGTTGTTGAAAGTTAAAAAATTTGATTTAACTAAATCTAAGTATTCTTAATATATCAATAAGTTATTACAAAATATCTTAAGTGTACAAGCCACTCACGTTTTACAGCTTACTATATTGACTTTTCCCTTGATTTTTCCTCACTCTCTCATACGTGAACCAACAGCAGCAACAGCAGCAAAGTAAGGAAACAAATAAAGGAAAGAAGAGAAAGCAAAAGAGGAGGAAGAGAGAAAGAAGAGGGAATCAAAGGGGAAAACCAAAGTTTGAAGATTTCAATCATCAAGTTCTTGAGGTTGGGGTGTTCTTCGCTAAGCTCAACTTTCCTCTCCATCTCTTGTGGTTTATGTATGTATGTATGGTTTGGGGAAAATGGGTATTTGAGGTAAAGATGGTTTCTTTAGCTAGTTCTTGCTTTCAATGACTGAGTTTAGTTTGATTCTAGCTTAACCTATGCTTGGTTGTTGATTGTGAGGTTAGAAATACTCCCTTGAGTGTTTGAATCAAAAGTTGAGAAATAAGTTTTGAATGACTAAGTTTTGTTCATAATCTAATTTTGATGGATTGAATTAGTATTTTATGATTCTAACATGATTAGAGACCATGATTAAAGTTGGAAAACACTTAGAATCCAAGATTGAAAAATTAGAAATTGGTTTAAAACCAATGAAATAATGGCTTGTTTTCTGCAGAATTTTCTACAACAAAGCTATGCCTAGGCGCAGGGTTTCCACGCCTAGGCGTGGACTGAAAAACTTTCAGTCCAGACTAGGCAGAGAGTGTAGCGCCTAGGCGTGAGAGGTTCATGTCTAGGCGTGAGACAAGGCAACATCCTGATAGATTGTAGTGTTTATAGCATAACTTGAGATGTAGTCATCGAAATGACCTGCTTCTTGTTGCATTTGAAAGCTAAGATACAAGGCTTCATGTAGGAAAATTTTTAGATTTTTAGACCAATCCAAGTAGCACCAGTTTTAGTTTGAATCTAATTCAGATTCTACAGAAACAAGTAGTCTGACACTTAGTAAACTAGATTGCATAACTTCTTGCTCTGAGGTGTAAAATGCATAAGACCAGTGGCATTTTAAAGCTAACATATAAGGCTATGAGTGGTAAAAATTTCAAGAATTTTACACTCTTTATGCATTCCCAGTTTCATTTTAAAGTAAGGTCAAATTTTGGAAAAACGGGTAGTTGCCCTGTTTCAACTTATGCATTTTGTTGCATAAATTTAGCTACACCAAGTAAAATGAAGTGAGGTTTATTTCATTTAAAAGATATGAGATAAGGCTATTTGCTTATAAAATCCATAATTTTAGAAGTTAGGATGTACTTTTGGTGCATTCATGAAAATCAATCTTTCTAGGCGACCAAACCAGAAAATGTCAAGATATGTTTCTTGTTGAAATGAAGTTTCCTACTTGTTAGGATCTTTTATACATACTTTCTAGTGTGTGTTAAGATCTTACAAGGGATTTTTCATTAACATGATGACCATCTAGTATGTATGTGAGAGTTATGAGCCTTAAGGTAACCAAGAGTAATGAATTGCCTAAAGTAGGTATCTAGGACCTTGAGCACACTAGTGTGGCATAAGTAACCACTTTTGGTGTAATAGTAAGGCGAGCTAGATACAAGTATCATAAGTATGATTTCTTAACTAAAACATGGAATATGCTCCTTTATGAGTTAGAAGTGAGCTGAAAGTATATGTTTGCTAGAGTTTAGTTCTTCACTTGTTTAGAGAACCATGTGAAGAGTTAATGTGGTGATTTTGAATGAGTTATACATAACGCTGCATAGTTTCCTGTTACTTGATAATTCCAAAGTAGATTAATCTTTAATGATGTACAATCATATGGTCAAAGGAGATAGATGAGAATGTCTAAAAGTCTCTTTGAGTGAGAATTTAGCCCTAGCTGCTCGTTCGTGCTAAGATTACTAGTTTTTATGTAGTGAAAATAGTACTTTCGCTAGTGTGAGTAGGAATCAGTCCACTCATTTTCCAGTAGTTTGAAGAGTCAGTCTTCTTAACTACAAGTTTAAAGAGAACGTGAAATATGTAAGTGACACACACACAATTCTACACTTACACAATCACATTGCATTTCATAATTATCATTCCCGAACATTGCATACACGCGAGCATATGGCATCCATATTCATTTCCTGTTCCTTGACGATTGTATGGGCAGTTGTCTAGTGTAGATGATATTTTACAATTGTATGAGCAGTTATTCAATATCATTGATTGTATATTTATGAGTTTAAGGTTAGGGATTAGTTTAATGAACGTTTACATAGAGTAAGAGAATGTAAATGTTCGAGTAACATTGAGTAAAGACTTCACTGCTTGTTGCTAATCCTACATTTCAGAGTTAGTGAGTTTATTCATAGAAAAATGGTATGGGCGTAGTACCTATAACAAGCTTATGAATGAATTAGTTGTGATATGTTACGACTGTGTAGATAGTTGTTCTTATCATATGAGTAAGGGACTTATGTTTATAGATTATGTGTTGTATTTAATGAACCTTTACATAATAGTGACATGTGAATGTTCTAGTGATACTGAATAGAGATTTAATATCTTGTAGCAACCATAATATATTGTTATTAAGTTCAAGTATTATAATGTTAAGTAATTTTGAGACAGTTTAGATATGTATGCAGTTTACATTGTTTAATGCCATGAAATATATGAATATTATTGAGACTTTTTATGTTCTCACCCCTTTCTGTGTTTTTATGGTAAAAGCAAGTCAATATCCTTCAGAAGGTAAGAAGATAAAGAAACAGAAGAGCTAATGCATGGTAGTTTTATTTGTTTCTTTTATAGATAAAGTTGATGTAATTATTTATAATTACTTGAGGATGTAAAGTTTGTGTATATAACACTTTGCCTTTTGGGCTATTGTTGTATATGTGTGTATGACTTTTTAGTTATGGCTCTCCATAATTATTTATAAATATTATGAATTAGTTTATGTTTAAGTTAAAGTAGTATAACTATTCTTGTTTATCCAAGTATTTATTAGTTATACTAGGATAACAGTATTAGGATGTTACAAGATAATTTATTATAAGCGATATATGAAAAAAGGTAAGAGCCATTTTATATCCATGTTTCAAGCATTTGTTATTTTATTACATAATTTTATTATATTACTTTTCCTATATATGATTTTAATTCATATGATTTTATTTATTTCTCATCATCAAATAATTGAAGTTGATAATTAGTTAAACAAATAAACACAAATAAAATATCATTAGATACCAACGTGTGTTGGTATGAATGAAAAAAGATTAGGTATCTTAAGTATAAGGTCCTGAGTTCGATCCTGCGACTCATGTATATAAAAATAATATTGTTGAAAAAGGTTATCGCTTAAACGTCTAACTGTACCCAGAGAGATTAGTCTCTCACTTATTTAATAGGAGAATACTCTGAGAAACCAAAAAAAAAAATCATTACATTGGCTTTGTCGGGGCTAAATTTTAGTTTTTCTTAAAAATTCAATTTAATTTCTACAGCAAATAATATAAAATGAACCAGATAATTTTTAAACAATTCAAAATAATATAATTTATGAACAATACAAAATTTTCCTCTTAGGTTTTTTTTTTTTTTTTTTTTGGGTTCAAATAAGGATTAAATCATGTTAATACTCATAAAAATCGTTTTCCGTTGTTTAAAAACTAAAAGGACTTTTTTTAAATGATCTGCTGTAGGGACTAAAGTAAATTTTTAGTAAAAATATGAAATCCAAATGAATGGTGTAAACTTATTAAACAAAGAGTAATATATTACCTTTAGTTTTATTTATTTATTCAATTATTTTAATCTGACGTTTAGTTTTATTTAATGTTATAGAAGTAATAGAAATTTATGAAATGTATAAAGTATAAATGCGTTGCATTTTATTTTTATTTTTTATTTTTTTATTGTATCAATAATTATAAGGTAACTTATTCTATTTTTATTTTTATTTTTATTTTTTTTTGCTTTTAATATACTCAAACAAACATAATCTTAATTTAGAAGATGAACAACTTACTATTAGAATATCAGCCAAATAAAGTAAAAATAGTCTTCTATGTTCTTATTTTAGTTTATATAGAGTAATACTAATTTAATTTAAATCGGAAAGCTCATCGTGGTTTATATATATATAAAAGTTAGTAACATAGAGCAACATCACCATACTAGACACAACTCGAATAAACCAAAACGCAGTACTAGTTCCATTACATAATGGTAGAACATGATACTTACGAATCAAATCCAATAATCAAAACCCAAGATCTTGATACTTTTACTATAAATGTGAGAGGCAAAACCGATAGATTACAGAGTCAATTTGTATATATAGCTGCAAAAAGTGAAGCTCCGATGCTCCATAATTGATCCCTTGCTATGTTTTGATTGTGTTGTGACTTGTAAATATCATAATACTTCCAAAGATAATTCAACGAGTGTTTGAAATTTGAGTGTGAATGGAGTTGTAAGTGGAGATATGATTCAAGTCTCATTAAAAACGAAAGTGAAGATTATATAAAGTGAAAATATCCATAAATCCGTGTAATTTCTCAGTAAGCCCATTTCATGTATATTAGCAAGAAAGGTGGGAGAGAACCCGTTTCCTCCATCTGATTCCCCATTTTCTTCCCTTAATTCGTTTCTCCTCTTAAGTTTGGACGAATAATGGGGAGGAAGGGGGAAGAGGTAATGTTGTAAGTACACAAATTTAATATTAACTTTTGTAAATATTTTTAAGAAATTAAATAAATTTAAGGTAAAAGGTTGGACTCCCCCCCACCCCCAAAAAGAAATCCCAAGGGCCAATTGACTTTCTAATAATTTTGCTGAAAAGCTTTCAATTTCATAAATAGTTGGGGTCCAAAACCCATCTTAATTCTCAAGTCCAAGTCCAGACGAAGTTACTTTTGGGCGGGTTTGCAGTCCAATGACCCTAAGACAGGATATAAGCCGATCGGATGAGCAAACTCTAACCACACGTTATACCTGGTCATGGACACCACCTCCCTAACTTCAAACTCACTCTCCCTCATCGTTATCACTAGACGTTCACTACCACCAACGAGGAACAACCAGATTTTCCTGCCCCAACGCCATGGCTCTCTCAGATTCAACCCCATCAGCTGTAGTAGTAGTAGTAGCAACACCAACGATGTTGATGCAGACTCAGTTCAAGCACCAACCGCAACACCTCCTGGTGCTGTAGAAGTAAGGTTCCGGAGAAGGTCAAGAAGGCAATCCAGACAACAGAGGGAGAACGGAGCTGTCTCAAGCAGTGTGCAATCCACAAAGGCAAAGGTTTTGGAGACTTCACCTAAGAAATGGGAGGACATGACTTTAAGTGAGAAGGCAATAGAGCTGTACATGGGTGAGAAGGGTGCTCTCTTTTGGCTCAACAAATTTGCATATGCTTCAATCTTCATCATGATTGGGGCTTGGATAATGTTCAGGTTTGTGGGTCCTGCACTCAACCTTTACCAGCTGGATGCTCCTCCACTGCCCCCTTCTGATGTATTCAAGGGATCTTCCTGAACTTGATGCGTCATCAGTCAAACTTCTACCTTCTGAGCTCATATGCCCTCAAATTACGTTACTCTGATTCCTCGACTAAGAGTTCGGTTTGCCTTTCACCATGGTGCTTAGAATGATTATGTGTAATTTGGACAAATATTATGTATACAATTATCCAGGAGCAGAGAAGCCAATCATTTGTGATAAAAAAGTGTTGCTATGATACTTTTTCCCCCTTCTTGGATACAGGTATTTTTATGTTGAGGAGTCTACTAAGTACAACCGGCAATCAGTACATATTTGACAACTTTTAAAAGTATTGGTACTTAAAAAATAGAACTTGAGAACCCAAGTAATGCCCTAGTTACAAATACAAGGAAGTTGGAATAGTCTTATGAATTTTATGTAAGGTATCTTAGTCTTATTCTCTAGTTCACAGAACACCAATGACTAAATTAGCGACATGAACTGAGGAGCACCGAGTCAAGGAGTACCATCACCATACTAGTGAACCAAAAGGTTATAACAATATAACTGAAATTTGAGGAAAAGAAAGAATGGACATGGCCCCAAAATTTTTAAAAAAAAAAAAAAGGAAAGAAAGAATGGATAAATGAGCTATATGCGACTAGAATAATCACAATTCAACAAAAATCCTTATTTCTATCAAGCATACACCTTTCAAAAACAAAAAAAAAATACAATGCCACTAAGCAGTAACCACTTATGTCTTTATGCAAATATAATAAGCCTGTCGAGAATATAAACTTTTTGTGGGCAAAATACAAGCGAGAAAATCAAAACAAAACTCAGCTAAACTACAGCAAGCGACAACAATTGAACTAATGAATTCAACATTACACGGCATTGACAGGTTGCATGGGTGCCATTCTCTGAGTTTTACACCTGCAAATGATGAGAATTGATAGAATGTTAGGATCTAATTACAAGGTATGGGACTTGTGTCCCACATCGGAAGTATAAGATTTCGATGAGGTTTATATGGCCTTGGGCTCTCCAACCACAATAGTTAGCTTTTGTGGTATAGTTCTCCTAAGGTTCGTATCAATTAGTATCAGAACCTTCCACCATGCCTCTCAGCTACAAACGAGCAACGTGGGTGGTGACGCCGACATTGTAGTGTTCGCCCGGGACTAATTAGAGCACTAGTGCAAAGCCAGCCCACGTGGGCGTCGGGACTGCGGAACGTGGTGGAATGTTAGGATACAATTGCAAGGTGTGGGACTTGAGTCCCACATCGGAAGTATGGGATTTCAATGTGGGGTTTATATGACCTTGGACTCTCCAACCACAATGGCTAATTTTTGTGGTGTGATTCTCCTAAGGTTCGTATCAAGTAATGAAGTGTGTGAGGGCAAATGTGAACGTGTTTGATGGCTTCATAATGACTGGCAGAATTTTATCTTCAATTGGAGGGTATTCAGTTTCCTCCCTTTTAACATGTAGAAAACCATAAGAAAGAGAGACTGACCTGTTACACTGTAGTCTGGAAGCATAATTATGATTGTTGCAATTTGTACACATCCAATCTCCACTACGCCATTGCTTTGCTCTGATAAGGCAAATAGGTAAAAGTATTAAAATTATGAGCCTAGGGTCTACCAATATATATATATATATATTTGAACCTAGGAAAGTATAATAGCATCGTTAAAGAGTGAAGATGCACAAAGATAATAAATGTCTTCAATATAAATGAAGCTAATGTGAGAGGTATTAGTTACCCTTTTCCAAGGAGTGCAGGTGTAGAAACTTGAGGTGCAAACATTGTGGGCATTGGCAAACTTGGAGCTGTACTTGAGTTTATGCTGGGATAAGAGGGGAAGGCTCCAGGTTTTGGATCTGCACTGGTCCCTACCACTTGCTCTAAACTTGTATATGTCTGTTGCTGATCATTTGTCTGTAAAATAAGTAAGACTGTGAGAAGAGGAGAAAAATTTAAAAAAAAAAGAAAAAGAAAAAGAAAAAGAAAGAGAGCATAAGTATACTGTAAAAACAGAATTTTAAAACCACAGCAGTAGATCAGAAATTAATAATAAAAAAAAGGAAATCCTTACAGGTCCTACATTCAATCTCTTCTTGTCCCAATCATAAACCAACTCTTCAGAAGCTAACCGTTTTGTGCCAAGTGCTTTAAACCAAAAAGTGGAAACAACATGAAGTTTAATATCAATTGCTACAAAAAATTTCATTCTGAATATTAAGTAACAAAATATATTCTTATGAATGCAATGAGCACCAGGGGGATTGGGGATTATCTATAGGACAAAAGAGCTACCATAAGAGGGTATATGCTAAGAGTTGTGCACTTGCACATAGTATCTGTTCATAGAAGACAAAGCTTATGCATTTTGCACCTACAATCTATACTAACTAAGAAAGGAAAGGAAGCCATACCAGGTGGTAAAGCATTGCATTTTTTACACTGCAAATAATTTCAACATTGAATCAGAAAAATAATGAATACTTCAACAATTGTATAGCTCGACATCATTTAGAAGTAGAATTCAAGACCATACCTGTGAGCGTGACGAGTAATTATGGAAACCACAGTTACAGATCCAGTCTCCATTGCGCCATCCCTTTGGAACAGATAGGTTCTGACTGGTGGAATTTTCATAAGGAAGTCCAGAACTATAATTTCCACCAGGTAGCCATATGGAAACTGGCTGGACACCATACTTATCTGCTCCTGTAACAGGCCAATTGGAGTTTAAATGAAGTGAATGTTGTGGGGCACCATTACCAAGCAATCCAATATTCATCTTTTGTTCTGGTCCTCCTGGAGCCCTGGAAAAATAATGTGAATAAGTGGGGAAAGATGCTCCGGTCATTGCAATTGCTGGCATGGCTGCTACCTCCTTTGGTTGTCCGCACTTCTTGCACTTCTCTCTTGATGCATAATTGTTGTTAGTGCAACCTATTGTTCCATTGCATACAAACCCAGCCCCACAAAGCAGCCAGAGGGAAAGGAAGCCAAGCATACGCACACCAACACGTCCCACGCACACCAACCCGTCCATCCCACACAAAATACACATACAAAAAGCACAAACATCTCAACCTAGTTGATAGCAAGTTCTTCATCTCAATTTGCAACATAAGATCATAAACCAAAATCAAATGCCATGCTAAAATTGAGCATCATTTTATTATTAACTATTGGGAAAAACCTATACATGTATGAAACAAATAGAGCTGAATGCATGGTGGCATACCTCTGTATTTGAGAGTAATAAGATTCTAAAACAAATTACATAAAGCTAGAATATGATTGAAATTATAAAAAACACATTTTCACTATTTCGTATTAACCCTAGCCCATACGGAGCATGCAAATGCAAAGCTGTTGTTGTCTCAGAAACATTCTAGTAACTAGTATATATCCACTTTGCAAAAGAATGCTCAGTTTCAAGCCTACAAGTGTTCCTGTGTGAACTGATGACTAAAGGCTAATTTTCTAATTTCATTTCATTTATGCATTTTTCCCCCCCATACCAACTTAACATTGAATAAAAATATACAAATAGGTTCCTATGTGTCCCAGGATGCAGAATAGTAAGAAAAATATCAAGAGTATGAAATACTAAACCACCCGTTTCACAAACAGGACCTAAGACCCAATTCACAAACCATATCCATAAGCATGAGAAATTAATCCAAAAAAAGCTGCCTAGAAGTCACTGTGTCCCATTTCCCAAAATCCACCGGAGAATCTTTGTGAATACCCACTACCACTCTTATGTTTGATATCTATGCAAATTCAAAATTATCCATATACAAATGATTAAAAAAAATCTTTCTTGAAAAAAAAAAAGAGATTTGTTGAGAAAGGTTGGTGCGGGGTCTAACCGGTGCAGATCCAATCGCCAATACGAGGGAGCCACTTGGAATCAGCAGGAGTTTTGGTATCAACGAGGAGGCGGGGTTGCTTGCATCGATTGCAGAATGATCTGAAGGCATAGTTCCTGTTGTTGCAGCTACTGCACTCCCAATCCCCTTCTCTTCCTTCCCCCATTCTTCTTCGTCTTCTCTCAACTGGGTCTAGACTCCAGATATATATGTATAGGTTATAGATATAGAAGAGATTTCAGAGTCAACTGGGTCTGTGTGTGGCGGTTTGAAGACAAACAAGAGAGGAGAGGAATTTTGGGTTTGGTTTTTGGTGTTGGAGATAGATAGAGCAGAAAAAGATGGAGGAAGAAGAAGGGGCTTAAAAAATGAGAATTTACTGGTGTTTAAAAAAATGTAAATTTACTTTGGTACTAGGTTACAATTTACGTATCAAGAACAGACACGTACATTGACACAATATATAATACAAATAAAATAGGGATTATGAAAATACATTAAATTTACCCAATTTAAAAAAGTTGTAGAATATAAACAAGACATATATATATAAGTAAATTAAAAAATTTATTTTATGTATATATATATAATTATAAAATTTAAGAAAAAAAATTCATAATTTATTAATATTATTTTTATAAATTTTAAGATTTATAATATATTAATATATATTATATGTGTCAATATTTACTATTTAATAAAATTTTTTCAAAAAATATGAAACATAATTGTTATTGACATTTTTTAAAAAATCTTTTAAACTAACTTCTTCTAATAGAATTAATCATGTATAAGTACTTGTGCATCCAAAAAAATTAACTAGAGAGAATAGTGATGTGAGGCAAGTTTCGGTAAAGACGAAGTAGACGACTTAGTACGAGTAAATGTAGAAGGAGCAGATGAAAATAATAGTGTGTGAAAAAATAAAAATTAAAAGCTTAATAGTGGTGTGTGAAAAGATAAAACTTGAAATACTAGTATGTGAAAATAGTAGCTTGATACGCTAGTCATGTGATTAAGCTTGGGTGAGTTAAGGATTTACTAATTGGACGTTAGTCATGGAAACTAATTTTGTTTAAAAAAATATTAATGAGCCGTATCCAAGTTGTGTTCTAAACCTGTCCAAGCGTGTCTGAGCCGTGTTCAAGTTAAAAAAAATAATTTTTTTAATTAGACACAATCAGACATGTAGGATACTTGTGTCGTAAGTGCGTCTCCATATGTCTGACACGGACACGTATTCGATATGTGGACACGCCTAAAAATAGTGTGTCCATACTTCATAGCAATTTACAAATAGAAGAAGTAAAATACTCCCTCTATTATTTAATTTAAGTATTGTTTTGGTGTTGAAAAAACTTAAGGTTCATTTTTTATGTCAATTACATTCATTCTATTAATCAAGTTATGACATATGTTCATTAATGTTCTCTCTCTTATTTTCTTTCTTAAAAAAATGTACACATATCATAGCTTAATTGGTAAAATGGATATAAGGAACAAAAAGAAAATGACCTAAGTTTTGTCCTTTGGTGTTTGATAGGGTTGGAAGTGAGTCAAGTTAGGCTTAATTTGAGTTCGACTCATTTATAAATGAACTTATTTCTTGATTCAAGTTCAACTCATTTTAAGTTCACAAGCTACTCAAGTTTAATAACTAACTAGTTAATATCGAGTTTTATACTATTAAATATTTTAGGTTCTATGAGTTAGACTCAAATTTGTAACTTAATAAAATATCTATTTTTTCATAATTTTAATTGAAAAATAATTTAATCAAATTAAAAATAAAATAAAATGCTAATATATATTAAATTAAATTATTATTATTATCATTATTCTTAAAAAAATGTATACATATTTATATATCGAGCTAGTTTAGAACTAATGAGTCTTTGGTTCATAGAATTATTAACAAAATGAACTGTAAATAAGTTTATGAGTTGACTCGACTTATTTCTAGTCTAATCTTAAATACAAAAATTAATAAATATAAAATCAAATCTTAATTATGAATTTTTTTTACTAAATTACTCTTATTTAATTTCAAGTAATTAATTACTCTATTTTATTATTATTTATCCAATTTTTATTAATAATTAAGACATGAGAAATTTTAAAATATAAGAATATAATTAAAAAATAATTAATACTTTATTATTATGTCTTACTAAAATGATTCAACTGTACCGCAAGGAGTTTTTTTTTTGTCTGACGTAGAAGTAAAAAACTAAAATGTGCTTTTGCTCCACCCAACACAAAAGCAACAGGCTCAGGTGTTCCCTGGAGTCAGGCCAGTGGGCCTCAACCGATTGCTTAGGTTAGATACCCAAAATAAGGTTTCCTCACTTATTTTAGTTTTCCACATCTTTTTTAAAAAAAAAAAACTACCCACATCTTTTCTCATACCAAGACCAAAAAATAAAAGAAACACACAACTCTTAGGCCAGTCTAACCCTCCCTGGTCTTATATATATATATTAACATGGAAATTAAAATTAGATTAACTAAAGAAGAGAGCAAAATTCCTAGCCTAGCCTTTGGTGAAGCGCCCTTTACCAAGTAATTATCCCTCTCCACTACAACCAAAGAGGCATGTGTGCAACCTTGTTACCTTCCCTACGCACATGATTACAGTGGAATCCTCTAAATTGTATAGCTAATTTTTTACAATCTGAAATGATCAGACCACGATAAGAAGGTTGTTGGTGGACCTCAGCGTCTGTATACATCCCAAATTATCGGATTCGATTACTATATCAAAGATGCACTTATCCAAAGCAAATTGTAGGCCAAGACAGATCCCCAATGTTTCAGCCATTCCAATATCGACTCTCTGATGAATATGCAACACGTTGCTGCTATAGTACTCACCTAATCGTCAATGATAATAGCCTCCAACATTGACGGATAGAGGAATTTAGTTAATGAGATTAAAGTTATATAAATTTTAATAAGTGAAAATAAAGTCGTATTTTTATATTTTAAAAATATTAAATAATATTTTTATTATTAATATTATTAAATTTTTTTTTTATATATATAATTAAATAATTATTTAATAATATTATATAAATTTTATTTTTTATTATTATGAATTTATTAATTTATTTATATATAAAAATAAAAATTACACATAAAAAAATATATAATTATATAAAATAAAAAAAAATTACAAAGTAAGATAGAGGCTTGTGTCTCCACTCCTGTTAACGTGATCCGTTCATGGCCCCACCCTGCGATTCCATCCAGCGCTACTGTAGCATCAGTGTTAAGTTTGAAACAGCCTGCTGGTGGAGGTTGCCAACGAGTTGTCTACATCGCCGGTACCTGTCTAGGTGGGAATGGGGCCTATGC
This sequence comes from Ormosia semicastrata, assembly GCA_029884595.1. Taxonomy (NCBI): domain Eukaryota; kingdom Viridiplantae; phylum Streptophyta; class Magnoliopsida; order Fabales; family Fabaceae; genus Ormosia; species Ormosia semicastrata. The sequence continues at coordinate 69,985,869 of JAQQTO010000062.1, forward strand.
TGTGTTACTTGGTTCGCCTCCTGATACTCCTTCAAGCCCGGTAATGCACGTTCAATTACCATCTCAGGAGGAACAACTTGGTCCTCAAAACAAATTTTATTTCGGGACACCCAAATGCCATGAAGTAGGGACAACAGCATAACAAGTGCAGGCTCCTCCCACTGGTTTATTATATGCTCCAGCCACTGTGTAATAGGCGTGGACTCCTGTACATCCACTTTGAGACCACAAGGGGACCTGAATAGCAATTGTTTCACCCACTGACAGTCCGTGGCCATATGTTCAGTTATCTCTGGTGCATTCATACAACGTAGGCACTATTCACCACACGGAATATTGAGACTTACTCTACTTGGAAGGTCATCTGCAGCAACTGACACACAAAGATCTTTGCTCGAGGATGAATATCGAACTTCCATAACTTAGACTATGCTGCAGATGTGTGTGGGTTGATAGAGCTCGTGAGTCCCATCATCTTCTACTGTCCTTGCTAAGAAATAGGCTGACTTTGTAAGACTAAAACGATCTAAACATGTCAAACAATTCAAGTAATATGCTCTGATAACAACGGAAGCAAAAATAGATCAAGAAAATCAACCTTCCGCCATTGCTATTTGATTCACTCTTCTTCTTCAATCAAGTTCTTATTTGCATCCAGATCTTTCCCAAACACCTCTAACCTGATTGTTGTTCTGTTTTTCCAAGCTTGTTGACTTGTTGCCGTTGTCGGCACGTCGTCGTTGTCAACACGTCGTCGTACACGTCGTAACCCGTATTCTACCTTAGTTTTTCAAACCCTTACTCACTCAAACTCAATGGTATTTGTATACTGAAGAAAGAAGCAGGTTCAGTGACCCAAAACAGGGAGCAACACATTCAATTTATAGAACTCTGCCTATCACAGAGTTCAGCAAACATGGAGCTAGGCGTGATAACGAGGGAGTGCAAGATTTTCGCACATAACTGTTGTTGAGATAATGGGTTGAATGTAGGTAAAAAATGGACCACATTGGAAACCAATTTCCTGTGAAAATAGCAAAAGATTTCAACTGAAATCCATTTTCAAAAACAGAGCACGTCTGTTGCGAGAAACATAGGAACAAACGGGAAATTCCATCATTCTCTAACTTGGTCCATTTAACCCAACATCAATCATAACAAGAAACAAAATATATGAATCATGGTGATAGGTCCTCTGGTATCAAGTATTATCTTCCATGTATCACAATATATCAAGTCTCTCAATACCAGCCCTTAACTTAATGAATAAACCATATGTTAATTCTAGGTCAAAACCAAATGATATTTCTCAAAATAAACAAATATGTGCACAAAAACATATGAGAAAACAGCAAACTGAATAAGAGTTTCATCGAAAATAATAAATGTACATACAATGAAAATCACATCATAGAGCCAAGTCTCATTCGTACTACATGATCCTTGAAATTATTTGGTAGCATGCCTTTAGTCAAAGGATCGGCAATCATCAACTCAGTGCTGACGTGTTCAATGACCACTTTCTTTTCCTTAACACGTTCTCTTATGGCTAAATATTTGATGTTGATGTGCTTACTTCGACTTTCGCTCTTGTTGTTCTTAGCCATAAATACCGCAGCAGAGTTGTCATAA